>CM028378.1:1103111-1148351 GCA_013146195.2 Codonopsis lanceolata
ACCTCACCAGCGCCTCCTCCTCGTGGGCCTCGCTACTAAGCTTGGTCATTTTTGACCCACATACCTTTCAACTTAGCCTCGGCTCGGCCACCCTTCGATCTTTTTCTGCCTCATCCATCAACCCCTTACTCGCCACCCCGAGCGGTCTTCTCGGCACAAAGGCGGGGAGACCTCGTCGATTTTCAGCCTGTAAGTCCACCTCAAGGACTTCACTTTTCACCGGCTGAGAAAAATCTCCCCTTCGCCTTTGTAGATCCTCTCCGGTTCCCTTAGGGACTCGGCGGCCTCATTGACACAATAGGTAAGTAAGGCCTTGATACCCATTTCAGAAGCTACTGAAACAAATTTAGCATAAGCAACCGAAAGAAAATAAGAAAATTTGGTTACCTCGCCAAAGCAAGCCCACACAAATCTAGCAACCGAGCGCCTAGCGGGGCGCATCGTCTTCACAGCCTCGGTGGCCTTTCGGCGAGTAACCTTTGCCGTAGCCGGTGAGGGGGTCGAGGTATTTATCGTCCTTCACGGCGTGTCGATAATGTGCTCATTATCGGACACCTCGCTTGCCGTGGGAGGAGAAGGGACGGGCGCCTCGGGCTCGGTAGGAGTCGAAGAGGCGGAAAGCCAGGCACGAGTCTTCGCTCTTAGCCACCGGATCGGTATGAGGCTTACCGCTGCTTTGGTGGAAGGGCGTAGAAGAAGAAGGAACAGTCGAGGAGGGGGCCACTTTGGTGGAATCTTCCAATCCACACAGATGGGCGGCGCCCCTTATTTCCGACCCTAGCCGCCGAAGCTCTAAGCTCAGCACTCCCTCGTTCTTCCTCGGCCTTTAATCTGGCCAGAACGGCATCTCGCGAAATCGCCATTTCTACAAAAATAAAACAGGAAGGTTGCATCAGTATTCAGAAGAAAAACCCAAACAAAAACCAAGAGAAACGTAGTAGACAGGAATGAACAAGATTAACCTGATGTCGAGGCACTCGAGCCCATCTATACCCCACATCTCGGACACATGGCCAATATGGGATCACGATGCGGGGGCCACCTTCTCGACTCAAGTACTCAAAACGAGAATATGCCTCTCTCCACTCCTCGGCGCTAACAAACCAGGGGCCCCAAAACAGAAAGGAGGCCTCATCCTCCACTATGGCCTTCCAATTGTAGGACCGAACTTGTACCCCTTCATCGTCGAGCAAGGGGGCCTCGATTGCAATCCTTGTAGCCTCGTCGGCGGGATTTAAAGTCTTCGTCCTCAAAAGACCGTGAGGTTTTCCCTCAGGAATCTCAAAATTCCACCCATAACTTGATTCCACGAGCAGGACTTTCTCAGACCACTTATGATCTTTATTCCCAAAACTTGCGAGAAGAATCAGGAGGTTCCCTAAGATCGATCGGTTCATAGAAACACCGACCTTGTAGTAATAATGAGAAGAGACCAACGTAGGCTCGAACCCCTTTGCTCGAGTGCAAACCGCAAAACTCGCCAAGGCCCGGGTCAGATTAGGCGAGAGGTCCAGTGGCGCCGAACTCGTGCGGGTCGAGAAGCTTCATGAATGAAGGAGTCGAGAGCAAAAGCGCAGCCACGAGGATTCGAAGAGACTGGAATAAAAACCAACATAAGCTGCGGAAGACCGCGCGGCTCGGAGATCCCAATCTCGAATCAGGAGCCAGGAAAAGTTTCGAGGCCAGAATACTCCCGACCACGCCTCACGTGCTTGCCAAACTTATCTTATTTTCGCGGGCCTCAAACGCGAGGCACCCTCTCGTCCCTCTCTTGTCGAAACAAGTCTCCGCTCCACTAGCCATTCCCACGAGCTGTCGTTGTCAGCGAACTTTTCAATCGCCGAAGAGTGCAAAACTTCGTTCCACGGTAAAAATTGAGTGATCAGACTTAAGCCAATACGAACTTAGCACGTAAACACTCACATAGGGGCGTCAGATGGACAGTCCGGGGCAGAAAAAACTTCATCGCCGAACTTCATGGCAATTGCCCTTCACCCCCCGTAACTCGCAGTAAGGAGAAACCTCGCTTGCCTAGGAGTAACCGCCACCCATCTATCCTCGCATTTGCTATACATTGGACTCCCGCGAGGAACTTCCCTTCCCAAGCCCGACTCAATAAATGGGCCCTCACCATCCGAGTCTAACGAAGAAATCGGCGGACCCAGAACTCTCCGAACTAAGAGGGCCCACGGTCGACGGCCGCCTCCTTATAGATCACGGTATCCACCACAATCTCCTCGGCCAAACAAACTTTCACCTCCACACCTCTCCAAGCGGGACCGCGAGGTACAGACTCGGCCTCATCATCACATATGTCGCCGCCCTCAAAACCGCCGAGGTCGATGTCCTGGGCATCATTCTCGGCCGATACCGCTAGAGTATCCTCGCCTAAAGAACGGGCTACGCCTCGAAAAGGTACGAGGGCGCGAGAAAGATCCTCGGCCACCGAACTCACCGGGCTTGGTTCTGGCGTAAGCCTGGCCACGTTCTTCGGGAAGAAAAAGAGGAGGACTCCTAACCGAAGCGGGTATTCTAATAACCACACCCGTTTCCGATGTCTATCGGTTCCATGGAGGAGCTGCTAGAAAAGATGAAGATGAAAAACGGGAAAAGGAATCTCACGAGACATACTACTCTAGAAAGAAAAAAGCAAAGGAAAGCAGAAACCGTACCAAATGAAGTCAAAGCTGGAAGACCGCCGGGAAATCTACGAGAAAGTGGGAAAACTCGCTGAAAAATGATAAAGATCTAGGAAGGTTAAAACCCCAAATCGGAGAAAAACCCAAACCCAAAGATGCCAGCCGGAAAAACACTAAAATCGCCGTAGAAACCACCCGGAAAGCAAGGAAGAACGTAGAAAAAACATGGAAAAAAGAAGGAATACACTTACGGGCTTCAAATAACCAAGGATGTAACGGTATGAAAGGCATTTGCCGGAATCTTTTGCGGAAATCGCTCAAAGCAATTGGAAGAATACGGTGAAGAGAGAAATGAGAACGTAAATAGCAAGATAAAAAAAAAAGAAGACTCTTATACCCCCCATAGCAACGACATCGTTTTTGAGCAGGGGCCCCGCCCCTGAAGTCGTCGGGCCGACCCGCGTGTTTTTTCAGAATGCGCCCAAAATTTGCCACGTCATCATTTTCTCTGGACCCGAGACACGGAAAATGGCGGTATTAAAAACTTTTCGAAATTCGAAAAGCCGCCCAAAACGGAAACCAAGAAACCGCCAAAATTCGCATTTAATGAGCCCTTGACAAATTAAAAAGACGAAGCGTCATCGCATTGCATATTCAAAAACATCCCATAAACTTCCAACATATCTCGTCAGAGATACTCGGCATCAGCCTCGAATTTGAAAACCATAAAGCCGTCCTCGGCCAGAAACATAACACCGACCTCCTACCATTGAGCAACGATATTACTTTTTACCTTCTCGGCGTCGAGCAGCCAAAAAGTAGGGGGCCACTGAAAGGATTAAATCGAGGGATTGACCCTCGGCACACCAAGGACCCTACCCTCGGCACGTAAGAGGGTCCCACCTGGATAGCCTCCAGTAGCGAGGATAGGACCACTCACCCCTAGGATAAATCACTTCAACCTCGGCATCATGACCCTCGGCAATGTGGCGAGCCCAGCCACGACTGGCCTAAAAGACAACGGGCACCCTCGGCCCCGCCACCAAATTAGTCTCCATTATCCTCAATCTCGGCAAGTAATAAAAGCGTTCATCACAAGAAACACTCAGCCTCTGCCTCAGATCAATCATTCACCCCGACAAACCATTTCCCTAGGCCCGAGAAAACCGTTGCACGCCAATACCAACTCTCTGACAAGTGCATAGTTCACTCATTCCTGACGAAGACCCTCAACGCATTTAATAACCGCCGCTTTATGCTCCCCAATTACTGGCTACCACATCATCATAAACTTCAGGTATAAATATGAGAATGCACATTCAGCACAAGGTAAGTAATTTCAGCGATATCATAACTCTCTTATCACAGCTTCCTATCAAACTATTATCACGGCCTATTTATTACCAATTCCCTACCGGAGATCTGACTCTTACGCCGGAGGGTTATAGTCGGGCCAACCCGACACCTTAACGGAGTTTATTGTTTACTTTGTGCAGGTCAAGCGAAAAGGACGAACCAGAAGCTGCCACATCATCCTCGCTCACACGTGGACGACAAGACAGGATCACCACACATTTTGCGTGATCACACTATAATGCAAAATAAGTTGTATAAATGTATTCGATCTAAATTAGTGCATCACAAAATTAACTTATTGCAGTTTCTATATAATTATGTTTGCGTATTTGAACGATTGAAGTATTTTTTTGTTACCGCTACCATCAATCATCTAAGTACAGATGTTGTTATTACAAATTTGGACAAACATGATGCAGTTGTTGTGAATGATGGACGTGTTTCTCTTTCAGCACACGGTTTGTACCACTATCTACTTGTGTTTTGTCGATTTATGTTGTAATTTTAGTAACTATTTTTTTTATATTGATTATTACAATTTCGAATCGTTTTTGTAGGTTATTTGGATATTGGCGATCCAACTTTCAGTTGTTGTTTTTGTCGTGCTTTGTTTTGGTATGAAGAAAGATTAGCTCGCCATTATAAAGCGCGCAATCCGAAGTTTAGTTTATGTTGTATTCAAGGAAAAATACAACTTCCATTTCTAAAACAACCACCTCTTGAATTACAAGAATTGTTATATGGGAACACAAATAAAAGTAAACACTTTCGACAAAATATTCGTTCGTATAATAGTATGTTTTGTTTCACTTCAAAGGGAGGGAAGATAGACAAGCGTGTCAATCAAGGTGGAAGTCCTCCCATTTTCAAACTTCATGGTCAAAACTATCATTTAATTGGAAGTCTTCTTCCATCAATGGGTTCAACTCCTAGATTTGCGCAGTTGTACATTTATGATACTGAAAATGAAATTACAAATCGGATTTCGTCTATTAGGTAAATGTTTACATATAATTTACAAAAAATTATATGTTTAATGCATAATCTAAATATATTATTTGAATACGATTATTGCGTTTATTTTTACAGGGAAGATGCAAATTGTCATGATCTTCATGCTGAAATTGTTTCTGATTTGAAGGGTATGCTAGATACGAATAATGTGTTGGTGAAATCTTTTCGAATGGCAAAGGATAAAATGTTTGAAGAAGGAAGATTTGATGTGAAATTAAAATTGATTGGTAGGCGAAGTGGCGATGCAAGAAGGTATAATCTTCCATCAACTTCTGAGGTTGCTGCGTTAATCGTTGGCGATTTTGATGAAATGTTGGGTGAAAGAGATATTTTAGTTGAGACTCAAACTGGAAAATTGAAGCGTATAAATGAGTTGAATGTTGCTTATCTTCCCATGCAATATCCGTTGCTTTTTCCATACGGTGAAGATGGATACAGAGAAGATATTCCATTTTCTAAATCCAAAGATGGCTCAAGAGCACGAAATAAAGTTAGCATACGAGAATTCTTTGCATATCGAATGCATGAGAGAGATTGTGAGCCAACAACCGTTATGTTTTCAGGAAGACTATTTCAGCAATTTGTTGTTGATGCATACACTATGATTGAAAGTGCACGTCTGACTTATGTCCGATTGCATCAAAAACAATTGCGTTGTGAAATGTACAAAGGTTTGCATGAAGCGTTGTTACGTGGGGAAAATGATGCATCAACTCAAGGAAAAAGAATTATATTGCCTTCAAGTTTTACTGGAGGAGCAAGATATATGATACAAAACTATCAAGATGCCATGTCTATATGTAAATGGGCAGGTTACCCTGATTTATTCATTACATTTACATGCAATCCCAAATGGCCGGAAATTGTTCGCTTTGTTGAAAAGCGTGGATTAAAATATGAAGATCGTCCAGATATTGTTTGCAGAGTTTTTAAAGTCAAACTTGATGGACTTATGGATGATCTTCGTAAAAACAAGATTTTCGAAATGTTGGAGCAGGTATATTTGTTTAATTGTTGCACCAACTATTTAAATCTCACCCTCTCCATTATTAGTAGTATAACTTATTAAAACAAAATACTTTTTAATTTGTTGTGTTTTTTTTCCAGTTGTTTATAGCGTTGAGTTTCAGAAGAGGGGGTTGTCGCATGCTCACATATTATTATTTCTTTCTAAAGATGACAAAACGCCAACACCAGATGCAATTGATCGTATTATCTCACCGAAATCCCGTATGAAAATGAGGATCCTCTGTATTATGCAGTAGTTAGAGATTTTATGATTCATGGTCCATGTGGTCTTGATCGAAAGAGTTCTCCTTGCATGATTGATGGGCGTTGCTCAAAGCATTTTCCGAAACAATTTGTTGAAACTACAACGATTGATGATGATGGTTATCCAGTATATAGGCGAAGAGATAATGGCAGAACGGTTCTTAAGAATGGGGTTTGGTTGGACAATAGACATGTTGTTCCACACAATCGCTACTTATTGTTGACTTATGGAGCTCATTTGAATGTGGAGTGGTGCAATCAATCTCGAGCGATCAAATATTTGTTCAAGTATATAAACAAGGGCCATGATCGTGTGCGACATTTTTTCAAAGTTCAGATGATGGTAATTCGCAAAGGAATATTGACGAGGTAAATTTGTACTATGATTGTAGATACATCTCATCTTGTGAAGCTACTTAGAGAATTTTTGGTTTTGAAATACAATACAAGTATCCCCCGGTGGAGCGACTAAATTTTCATCTTCCGAATCAACAAAATGTTATTTTTTCAGATTCAGATAAAATTGAGTCTCTCGTGGATAGAGAATCAATCAGCAAGAGTATGTTTTTGGCATGGATGGAAGCTAATAAGAAATATGCTGAAGCGAGAAAATTAACATATTCTGAATTTCCCACAAAATTTGTTTGGAATTCTAATATACGCGAATGGACGCCACGAAAAAAAGGATTTGCAATTGGACGGATTTTTTTTGTTCCTCCAGGATCAGGTGACTTATATTTTTTGCGATGCCTTCTAAATGTAGTTCGTGGAGCTACCTGCTATGACGATTTATGTGCAATTAATGGGGTTCAATATCCTTCTTTTCGAGATGCTTGCTATGCTTTAGGATTGTTAAGTGATGATAAGGAGTACATTGACGGAATTATTGAGGCGAGCCATTGGGCATCAGCTCATGCCATGAGAATTCTTTTTGCGACGCTGTTAACATCTGGATCTATAAGCCGCCCTGAGGTAGTTTGGGAATCATGCTGGTCTTATTTATCTAAAGACATTTTATACAAGCAAAGAAATCTATTCAAATATCAAGGTACATAAGAAATATTAATTTAGTTATATTTTTTTTAGAGTTTGAATATAATATATCTATTGATTTCAATTGTAGGATTGCAATTAAATGAGAATCAAATAAAGAGTTATGCACTTGTGGAAGTTGAGAAACTTTTAAAAAGTTCTGCACGAAGTTTACGTGATTTTCAATCAATGCCATTTCCAGAAGATCAGTTTTTCCAATTCTTGCCTTCTAGATTACTACACGATGAAATGTGTTATGATCGAAGAACCTTGGGTGAAGAACACAAACATCTTCTTTCTAATTTGAATGATGAACAACGACACGTGTATGAAACGATCATCGAATCAACGACTTTGGATCGTGGAAGAATTTTTTTTGTCTATGGTTATGGAGGAACTGGGAAAACATTTATTTGGAAGACTTTATCTTCTGGGTTGAGATCACAAGGACATATTGTGTTAAATGTGGCATCCAGTGGTATCGCATCTCTTTTATTGCCTGGTGGTAGAACTGCACATTCGAGATTTTCCATTCCGTTTACTATAAATGAAGAATCAACTTGCAACATAAAACAAGGTTCTCCTCTTGCAGAGCTTATTCTAAAATCAAAGCTTATTATATGGGATGAAGCTCCAATGATGCATAAATATTGCTTTGAAGCATTGGATCGCAACATGAGAGATATCATGAAAGTAATTCATTCAACAAGAGCTCACATTCCATTTGGAGGCAAAACTATTGTGTTTGGAGGAGATTTTCGACAGATATTGCCTGTAATTCCAAAAGGTAGTAGACAAGATATCGTTCATGCTACTATTAATTCATCGTATCTGTGGAAGGATTGCACTGTGTTGAGGTTGACAAAGAATATGAGATTACAAAATTATGGGGTGAATCAGGATTTTCAAGAATTAAAATATTTTGCTGATTGGATTGCAAACGTTGGCGATGGGAAAATTGGTGAACCAAATGATGGATGTGCTTCTATTGAAATTCCCGACGAACTTTTGATTAAGAACTTCAACGATCCAATTGTTGGAATTGTTGAAAGTACGTATCCTGGTTTTGGAAATGATTCGTGTGATGAAACGTTGTTTGAAGATAGAGCTATTTTGGCGCCGACTCTCGATGTTGTTAATTCCATCAATGATTACATGGTATCAATTAACAACTCAACAGGAAAATTGTATTTGAGCTCCGATTCTACGTGTCATTCCGATAAAACTGGTGGTTTAATGAATGATATTCATACTCCTGAATTTTTAAATGGAATTAAATGTTCAGGAACTCCAAATCATGAGTTGAATTTGAAGATTGGAACTCCAGTAATGTTGCTACGTAACATAGACCATTCCCTTGGTTTATGTAATGGTACGAGACTGCTTATTACAAGACTTGGGAATCACGTTTTAGAATGCAAACTTCTTTCAAAGGGCAACTCTTGTGGAACTGTTCTTATTCCACGAATGTCATTGACGCCTTCTGATCCAAGATTGCCTTTCAAATTTCAAAGAAGACAATTTCCGTTGATGATGTCTTATGCGATGTCAATTAATAAAAGCCAAGGTCAATCTCTGTCCAATGTTGGCCTACTTTTGAAAAAACCTGTTTTCAGTCATGGACAACTGTATGTCGCACTATCTAGAGTTACTAATCCGAAAGGGCTTCGAATTGTGTTATGTGAAAATGATAAGCCAAATTGTTGTACTACGACGAATGTTGTATTTAAAGAAGTCTTCCAAAATGTATGATAAATGTTCTTATTTAAATAAATTTTCATCGGTTTTTTATTTTTCTTAATATTTTTTTTGTATTTATTTGCTTCTTTATTTCATTGAACCTTAAATTTTGTATGAAGTTTGTGTAATTTATTAGCATAAAAATTATTTATTTATTTATTATTATTTTTTCCAAATTAAATTCTTCCCCGTGTAATTTACAAGCTTGGTCAGTACATTACTACATGACCATTTTATGAAGCCATTTGTCATAATTAGACTATCAAACGTCTGACATGACTGATTCATATCCCCTAATCATATATGTTACTCCATGTCTCGAAATTACTCCCTAATCATGTATATTACTCCATGTCTTAAAATTATCATATAGATTGATTTTCCATATGTTTTTAAAAAATATATTTAATAAAATTATTAATATTAATAATTGCACAACTGTTCACATTCCATTTGGAGGGAAAACTATTTTGTTTGGAGTTTGTGTAATTTATTAGCTTGGTTAGTACATTACTGCATGACCATTTTATGAAGTCATTTGTCATAATTAGACTATCAAACGTCTGACCTCCCTTATTTATCTCCCCTAATCATATATGTTACTCCATGTCTCGAAATTACTCCCTAATCATATATAATACTCCATGTCTTAAAATTATCATATAGATTGATTTTCCGTATGTTTTTTTTAAAATATATTTAATAAAATTGTTAATATTAATAATTGAACAAGAGCTCACATTCCATTTGGAGGCAAAACTATTGTGTTTGTGAAAGAACAAGAGTAGCTAGGATTCTCAAGAAAAGTCAATATGATTACCGATGTAGCTGCGATTGTAGCTACAATCGGAATCACAATGAAACAACAAATAATTGTAGCAGCGGAAGAATACTTTAAAAAAACTGAAAAACTAAAAAACTAAACTCAAGTTTTACCAAAAACAATCTACAAGTTAATACTTGTAGACCTAGCCTCAAGGCCACAAAGATTTCACTAAAAAAACGATGAATTGTTTTACAAAAACTATGTAAAATCACACAAAAAATATTTTCACAAGATAATGAATCTTGCAGAACAAAAACCCCACATAAAAAAGTTAAACAAAACATGGGAAGAAACAAAACAGGAAACACAAAACAGTTTCAGAATTTTCAATGTGACTGCCAATGTTATAACATTGACAAAGAACATCTGATCGCTCCAGCTCGGTCTCGAAAACGCCGAAACACCTCGATTCGCTCACATCTTCTATGGTTTTTGTTCACTTTCTGGAGCTCTGCAAGAACCACGAATCCTTGCTCCTGAATATATAGTTATGTGTCTCCTACACAAACCAAAAAATAGTCCATCTACTACAAGGAAAAGGATTAGTTATTAAGGAGAAAATCAACAACTTACCAATTCAATGGGATTTTATTACCAAATATGAAAGTGGTCAAGAATCATGGTTAGACTAGGATTTATGCTAAGATTTTGTTACCAAATATGATGAACCATAATCTAATAAAGGATTTTGTTACCAAAAATAATGTAGCCGAAATCTAGAAAAATATTATGCTACCAAAAATAATTAAACTAAATCTAATAAAATATACTAAGTCCTAAATTAACACAAACTTATCAAAAATCATATTTTGACCAAGAAAGGTGAAATAAGACCAAAATAGGTCATGCCAAACCATCTAACCTGCAAAGGTTAGAAAATCTCATCTCCCCCTGAATTTGTGCAAGGTATAAAATCAGAAACCATTACTAAGCACAAATCATGCACTCTCATGCATACAAAATCATCATCATCACCAGAAACACTTGATCTCTCTCCCCCTATTTGACCGGAAAAGGAAGAGAGATAAATCATCTTTTAGGAATTCTCAAAAATCAAAGATTTTGAAAAACACAATGAAGTGTTCACCATGATTTGATCACACCACTAGCAATAACTGAGCACATCATATCCAGATTCAAAACCTCTTAGTTCCACACAAAAATTAGACAACCACTAAATATTTTTCAACATGGAAATTTTTGGAAATTGATTTGCACAGTTTATTTTAGAACAAAATTTCACCAAGCTAATATCCTTGCCAACAATGCATGTCCTAAAATTTTATGCCTAAAAACATGATAACTAAAAGCTAGGCAAAAGAATAAAAAATGCAATCACACACAAGTGATAAAGACCAGATCAAAGGATGTAGTTCCTAATGTAGCTGCAATGGGAGATGCATTCGTTAAAATTGTGATTTTATTTTCAATTTTGCATTTTTTTTGTTTTCTCAACCAAATTTCTCTCCCAAGATCATAAAATTTTCTCAACAAAAATCCATAGGTACTTTATTTCCCTAGGAATATAGCTCTACTTTATTTCAAGCTTATAAAAAACATGCCACTTGTAACCTTTCACATTATTTACCAAGGGAAACCACTTAACTTTTTGATCAACCCATGAAATCCGAGGATTCATAGTCCCAAAAGAAAGGTGCCACAACCTTGTTCATAGGTAGCTCTTTTCCGTTAGGTAGCTTTCACACGTTTTCAATTAAAGGGAGTCAATTTTCTCAAGATCAACCCATGAAAGCCTAAGCTCTATAGTACTTTGACAAATTGCAGCATCCCAAAAATTTCAAAAGGTAGCTCTTTCCTTTGTGGACTAAAGATTTTTCAATTTCCATAATACTTTAGGGAGAGAGTTAGGAGAATCCGAACAATGAAATCACAACAGATTTTGAATGAAATTCCCAAGCAACCACAAGAGGTACATACATGTGAAACAATGATCTAGAGTGCCCTCTAAAGAAAAAATGCAATCATGCCTAATTTTTTTTTATATAATTAACAAGTGTAAAATCATATGGCACACAAAACACAAGAGATTTCCAAAGATTGAAAAATCTCTAAAAAACAAGACACTTGGCAAATATATCAGCAAGATGATTTTCAGTCCCAACATGTTCAATGCAAACAATTTACATATTCAACCAAGTCTCAAATAAAGCGGTGTCTTATATCAATGTGTTTTGTTCGAGAATGATGAACTGGATTTTTGTACTAAGCAAAATGCATAGGTGCTATCAAAAAACAAGGTTAACACATCAATGTGTAGCACATAATCTTTGATCATTTGGAGCATCCACAAAAGTTTTAAGGCTTCTCACAAAAATATTTTGATAAGCATGCTAATTTGTGATATGCAACCTTACTTCTTCTCCTTGTGTATATGTCATCATGATTATTACTTATCACTTGAGAGATTAGATGGTTTTTCTGAATGCGGCTAGGAATATCATGGCTGCAATCAGTCAAATTGGACTGAATTTTTGAATGTTCAGGACTTGTTTCTGAATCTGCCAAGTTTCTGTCCAATGTGACTGCCAATGTAGCTACATTCAGAATCACATTGGGTGACACATTCTGAATCACATCGGCTGAACTTTCAGAATATGCGGGTTAAATACGTCAGTGCGGAGTTCAATGGTTTCGAATCTTTGGTTACGAAGATTTTGGAGGAGATTCATCATAGAACCGCTTAGCACCAGGACATATATCAAAGGGTTCACAGTATTTGGACTTGCCTTTGTCATTACTACCCTTAAGAACCCACATCTGTTTAAAAACCTTTGGTTGCTGTTTCTGTGAACGTGAGTTACGATCTTTGCTTGAATGTGACTTCAATGTTGCTTCATTGGATGTTGCATTCGATCTTCGCATCCGATTTTTAACAAAAGGCATGCCTTACTTCTTCTTCATATACAGCCTTTTTAAGAAAGCAGAATGGTTGTATATGACCAGGCTTGTGACAAAAATGACACACAAAATTCTTCTTTCTTGTTTTGGGTTTTTCAAAGAAGTTTAGATTTTGAAAATTTTATGTGGGATGTTTTGGTTCAGTAGACATACCTTCACCTTCTTTCACAAACATCTTGGGCCTGAATCCAATACTAGACTTACCAGAATTATCATAATTCAACATCTCATCCATTTTTTGTTGGCTTGAGTTCCATTTAGCCATGGTTTCATTGGCTAGGATGAGCTTTTCTTTCAGATCTTCAATCTCCACATCTTTCTTACTCAACAGACTCTCCAACCTTGTAAGACACTCCTTTTGTTCTTCATTAGCCTTTTTCAGCAGTTCGTTTGCCTTTCCAAGCACTATAACTTGATGAGCTCTCTTTCCCAATCTTTGTACGACTCTTTGTAACCTTCTAGCAGTGTCCGATTCGGGTTCTCCATCATCTTACGTGACGGAGGAGTTAAAGCAAGCAAAGATCATCCTTGTTTTACATCCATTGCATCTTCGATGTGACTTAGATGTAGCTACATTGGGAGTCACATTGGCAAAAATCTGCAAAATCGGATGGAGAGTTGTGTACAGCAGTGAGAGTGATGAGATCACATGGATCTTCATCATCACTATCACTCAAAGTCGCAGAAAAATTCAAACCCTTCTTTCTCAATGTAGCATAATGCCCAAACCCTTGACAAGCCCTACATTGAATAGAATCAATATTTTTACTTCTAGATGTAGACTGTTTAGCAAAAGGGTTGGTAAAAGATTTTTCAGAGGTTTGGAATGAGTCTTCATTAGGAACAACCTTAAAATACTCATGTTTGAAAGCAGTTTTGGAGTTTGAAGATGAAAATCTATTTTTTTTTCTTTGGCTTTCAAAATATTTTAAAACTTGGTTGATAAAAGAGCTATTGACTCTTCATCAAAATCAAATTCCTCAACATTCCAATTTGAGTAATTTGTATTCGTTAATGTAGGAGGATGAACAAAATTTTCATATTTGGAATCCATCATAGCTACAAACAGAATCTACTCTTAGTGACGTCAAGAGGAGGCTCTGATACCAATTGAAAGAACACAAGTAGCTAGGATTCTCCAAACTGCCTAATGCAGTTTCCAATGTAGCTTGTGAAAAAGCTACAATGGAAGTCACAATAGACAGAAAAATAAAAACAAAAACAGCGGAAGACTTAATACAAAAGCACGAAATTAATCACAAAAGTTTACCAAACAATCTACAAGTCTATGCTTGTAGACCTAGCCTCAAGGCCACAAAGATTTCACTAAAAAAACGATGAATTGTTTTACAAAAACTATGTGAAATCACACAAAAAATATTCTCACAAGATAATGAATCTTGGAGAACAAAAACCCCACATAAACAAGTTAAACAAAACGTGAGAAGAAACAAAAACAACCTCTTTTAAACAAAACAGGAAGCACAAAATAGTTTCAGAATTTTCAATGTGACTGCCGATGTTATAACATTGACAGCAACATCTGATCGCTCCAGATTCTGGTTCGAAACGCCTGAAACACCTCGATTCTGCTCACAGCTTCTATGGTTTTTGTTCACTTTCTGGAGCTCTACAAGAACCACGAATCCTTGCTCCTGAATATATAGTTATTCGTCTCCTACACACACCCAAAAACAGTCCATCTACTACAAGGAAAAGGATTAGTTATTAAGGAAAAAATCAACAACTTACCAATTCAATGAGATTTTATTACCAAATATGAAAGTGGTCAAGAATCATTGTTAGACTAGGATTTATGCTAAGATTTTGTTACCAAATATGATGAACCATAATCTAATAAAGGATTTTGTTACCAAAAATAATGTAGCCGAAATCTAGAAAAATATTATGCTACCAAAAATAACTAAACTAAATCTAATAAAATATACTAAGTCCTAAATTAACACAAACTTATCAAAAATCATATTTTGACCAAGAAAGGTGAAATAAGACCAAAATAGGTCATGCCAAACCATCTAACCTGCAAAGGTTAGAAAATCTCATCTCCCCCTGAATTTGTGCAAGGTATAAAATCAGAAACCATTACTAAGCACAAATCATGCACTCTCATGCATACAAAATCATCATCATCACCAGAAACACTACGACGGCTTTTAAATCTAGCAAGTTAAATCTGTAATAGACATGTGCTGAGTTGGAGGATTTTTCAGTAAGCACAAAGGCGGAGGAGGAAGAAGAAGACTTACGATAGAGGAGAAAGTAAAAAAAGGCGGAGGACATAAAGGTCTCGTCCATAATGATTTTGCAGCACGATGCATCAAAAAATAATACTAATAATACCTTAATTATTTTACAGCCCCCAGAAATATATTAATCCCATTAGTCCCATAAATAAAAACTCACATTTTTATTTTTGTTTGCCTTTAAAAAAGTTGCATTTCTAAATTGAAGTTTCAGTTTTTACATGTTTTTCCTTTCTTTTTGAACATATGATAATTATCCAATGCGTCATATAAAGAGATAATTGCGGCCTATTTTATGTTTTGCAAAACTAACCTCGTGTATTGATTTCACCGTATTGAACGTCTACCTATTTTCATTTTTGCAATTCAAGTCTTCCGTCAAAGTGATGTTAATTTTTTTAACGGGAAGTTAAGTTGGCTGTCACGTTACGTGGACCCTGGTGGCATCCAACTTATATTTCCCGCTTTTTTTTTTAGCAAATTAAATCATGTACATTTTTTGTCTTGTAAAATGAATTTTGGTCAAATCAGATTTTATATCCCGTCATTTCTATTGCAAATTAAAACTCATACATTTTTATTCGTTTTGCAAGATGAACCTTGAGAGAAAACCAAATTTTACACATGTGAGTTTCACGTGATCAATTAAAATTAATTTCCTAACTCTAATTGAATCAGTTTTGGCGATTTTTTGGGAGAGACAAGGAAAGCGATTTCTAGAGTTTTTTCATCACGACCAAATTTTTCCTTCCCGCTTGGAGAGTAGAGTGAATCGTGAATAATAGTAAGTGCACTGCGATCACTAAGACTGTTCAATGATCATGAAGTCCCTAATTATGGTAAGTAAACTAACCCCATAATTTTTTATTTCGTTTGTGCTGTGGTGTTCGATTTTCCATGTATAAATCTTGAATTTTTTATTTCGTATGTGCTTTGTGTCCTCTTTTGTGTCCACAATATTAGAGAAGTGTGTGTTTTGTATTTTGTGAGGGGTTTTTTATAATGTCATTTGACTTATTTTAAACATTTTGTGTGTTTTGCAGCCATCAAGGTATTCCTTTTTGGACATAGCACATGGAATACATGGGTCTTTGTGAGGGGATTTTTTGTGTTTTGCAATGGAGCATGGGGCATAATACATGCCTTAGTTTGTATATGAAAGAGTGACATTTTCTGTGTTTTAGTAGTCATCTGTTTGTATACGCTTAGAAGTGTTATGGCAGCAATTTGGTTGATTTGTAGCTAGACTAAACAGTTGGATGAAATTGTATTTGTTATCACAATATCTAAGCAGTTGATTCATATCTAAGCAGCAGCAGCAGTTTGGTTGAAATTATGTTTGTGTTTTATTGTCTTTGTATAATATAAATAATTTGGTGTTTGTTGTAGCAGTTTGTTGATGATATATATGCATGAGGATTGCTTACATAAAAAAAACATTACATTCATTTCAAATAGACAAAATAAAAAGAATACATTAGGGGGGGTTTAATAAGTTTCCATTTTAACACATCCAATAACAAAATGTACAACATCACAAAATTAACCTCAACCATTTCTTAATACTTCCATACTCTGATAGCTTTATCATGCTCAATTATGATTAAAATGAAGATGAGGTTGAACACAAATGATAACACGAAACAAAACCAAATGCATTTGTTGTTTTTTTTTAGTTTCCACTTCAACAGTCTTTAAAGGAGGATCAAACCAGAGGAAAAATCGGCATCCCCCTTCTAAGTTCTAACTGCAAGAACAGAAAAAATAAAACAAGTAAATAAATAAAATAATTTTCTAGAAAATTAAAATTAGAAGAAATCAATAACTTACCACATATCTTAAGACTTATATTACAAAACAAAAAATATAGAAGGTTTACTTTGCAATAAAAAAGGTCGGAGCTAACAACTAATTTGACATTCTGACCAAGATTCAGTTTGCAAGTCAAAATAATGTACAAGGTTTAACTTGCAATTAAAAATGGCGGGAAATAACAACTGGTTTGACCAAGGTTCTTTTTGCAAAAAAAAAAAAAAAAAAAAAATATATATATATATATATATGTACAAGGTTTAATTTGCAATAAAAAAGCCGAAAATATAAGTTGGATGCCACCAGTGTCCACGTCAGCAGGCAACATATATGGCAGTCAACTCAGCTTCCCGTTAAAAAAATTAACACCTCTTTGACGGAAGATTTGAATTGCAAAAATGAAAATAGGTGGAAGTTCAATATAGTGAAAATCAATACACGAGGTTAATTTTTGCAAAACGTAAAATAGGTCAGGATTTTTTTGCATTTTATTTTATATCTTACAAAATTACGGAAGTTGCTTTTTAATTATTTTAGTAGCCAAATATACATGAATTTTTCCGGCATCTACTATAATCAAGTATAGAGATGATAAAGGTAAATTCCATACCTTAAGTAAAAAAAAAAAACACTCATTTTTGGATGGTAGCGTAGAATTGTAGTTCAATATGATAAAACTGAAAAACTACATACCCTTCTGTTCTAGATAAAAAAATCCACAATTTTATTTTGGGATGTTTCACTTATAGAGTTTACTATAAAAAAAATTAAAGCATTTTTTAATTTACAAATTAGTTGGCATTTTTAAAAAAGTTTGACATTTTCTAGTAAAAGTTTGACTCTTTGTCAATCGAACTCTTTGTCGGAAATATTAAAAAAGGGTATAATAGGTCTCCTTATTTGAGTAGGTTTAGAGTTTGGTATTGTAAAATTGTAGTTTAGACTTTTTTTGTAACTTGATTATGTTCAAATATTTTAGTAACTATGTTCAAGTCTAATGATATTATAAATTTTAACAATTAGATTTTTCAAAAGTGCACTGTTTGAGTGAAATGGAAAGTGTGATAAATTAGCTAGATTATTTTTTAGGACATATGGATGTAGTATATGTTTCATCGAACATCAAGAATAGGGCTGACGATTGGGTTAGTCGGGTCGGGTCGAAAGGTCGCTGCGCAAATGTTAAACGGGTCGAAATGGGTCGACCATTCCCACCCCCACATTTTCCGCCAAAAAACATACATTTTTATAACAAAAAATTTATGGGTTAAAATGGGTAATGGGTCGTAACTGGTCAAAACGAGTCGACTCGTTTCGACCCATGAAAATTTTCAAGTTTGATTGGGTAATTTTCAAGTCAGATTGGGTGGGTTAACGACTTTTGGATTAAAATTGTCAGTCCTAAATGAACGTATTGGACGAAGGTTTTTGGCCTATCTACGGGAGGAGAAAGACAGAAACTATAAGCTGCAGGCTATCTCCTTTTATAACTTCTTCTATCTAAGGTCTCATTTTTAGCTGGTAGAATAAGCCTTCTCTAGTGGCTGATACGACACGATAGCACGAACCAACACGACACGATTATAAAACACAATTATAGAGACAAATGACACGATTAGACCAGCACGACACAACACGAAAGACACAAAATTATTAATATATTCAAATTAATATTTATTGTCATATTTATGATCAATAAGATAGATAACAAGAAAACACAATAGTGAGGCACGAACACGAACGATAGTATGAATTGTCAGACCTTCTCATTTAGCTGACCTGATTTGGGTACGAAAGAGAGAATATATAAAACTCCAAACATGGCGGAAATCGCTTACTCTCCTCCCAACCAACATCACACCTTTGCTCGTGCTCCCGCCGCTGTCCCCGCACATCCTCTTGCTACCATCCAACCTTAGCTTTAGCCCGGACTCATAATATCTTCCCCCATTTACTTTGTCTATACAAAAAACCTATTTACTTTGTCTATACAAAAAAAACCCATACCTATCACGTTATGGCCGTCTATTGGTTAATTTGGTTTGGTAGCATAAATAGGGACAACACTCGTGCAACTTGTTAGTAACTACTTTCTTCGTTCTGAGCAAAGAGTTCTCGTTTGAACATTGTTGGTATGATGTTTGTGATTGTCCAGATTGTTTTGATGATGCTTCCAAGGTCTTAATGGATGTGGATATCCCAAAGAAGAAAAACTCTTCTCAAAAAAGGTTACAAAGAAGATTTCAAAAAGGTGACCTTGCTGTAGGAACCCTCGATGAACCATCTAGTAAATTCGACTATTACGTCCTTTATTCAGAAAAAAATCTCAAGCCTACATTACCTCCTCAACCATGCAAGCCTTCCCCACCTCCTAATCTCCCTCCTTACTACCCAAAATCTCTATCCATCATTCACAAAGGTCCAGTGCTCCATCCATCTCCTTTGTCGTGTCATATGCTTACTTCAGCCTCAAATCCACAAGAATACCAAGCAGAGTTCCCTCCCCTAGGTTCGTTTGAACTTCCAGATCAAAGAACCAAACATGTTTGGAAAGTCAAAAATTCAACAAACATTGGCTCAACCCCTGTCAGTGCCACAGAAGCTACCCTTAATTGGCAAAGCGAAAATGTTGTTGCCCAGAACAAAGCGCTTAAACAAATAATCTCTCAGCAAAGTATGTTTGCACAAACCCAAGACAATCTCTCCTCAAGGTGAAGTCACTTGAAAGCATGACAGATGAGATCCGTCTCAAGATCCAAGTTCTCCACCGAGAGCTTCTCCAAATTGTCCATTCTTCACCATCTCCCCCAAGTTTCCACTTCCCTAACCAGAAAGGAAGCAGAGATGATGTTTCTCAAAGCCCAGTTCACAGGCCTAGAGCAGCAACATAAACATAAAAGAATGGCAACATTCGCCAACGATCCTTGGAAATTACCCACAACCCCCTTCGTCAAAACTACTTTTGACCCTCAACCAATCCCCTGGTCCATCCACAAAGAACCATCCCCCTTACTCACTCTTTGGGCCCCAAAATCCCTATCCACCAGCAAACCCACCAAAAAGATTTCACAAGTCATTACGGCCTCCCTACCGAACATAGCCACCACATCCAAAAACTCTACCCCACAAGCCGTTCTTACAAACCCTTTCCCACCATCACAACCCTTCTTCGTCCCCCTTTGTCGGACCAGTGGTTGATCCATCCTCTTCACAAATGGAAGAAGAATTTGATCCCACAGAAGCCTTCGAACATCTGTTCATGATAGAACCAGAGCCAACGGTCCATGACACTCCAGATATTGATCCAGAGGAATCTACATCTCAGACTTCACCACATGAGAATAAAAAAACTCCGCGATCTGCTCCCTGAACCGATACCAAACAACAATTCACCTTCGATGATATTCCACCTTCCAAATGGCGCGAATGAAGTATCGAAATGTTAAATTGGTGCATAGCAGAGCTGTAGTTTTATTCCATCAAGTTGGTCATTAAAAGGTTCCTTGCCCAGATCCAAGGGCGCCTTCGAGATTGGTATCTCAGTCTTGGAGAATACCGACAGCTGCAAATTCAGCAGTCCCCGTCTCCAGAAGAATTCATGAATATCATTTATTTTGAATTCATTGGCAGCCCCATAGAACACACTATCCATGCCAGAGAAGATTTCTTAAAATGAAGTGTTGTTCTTTCCAGAAAAAGGATCTTGAAACGCATTATAATCGAATGTCTCGGCGTTTCTATTACCTTCATGGTGTTGATGATGTCAACCTTAAGCAGGTTTTCCTCAACTCCTTTCCAGAATCTCTTGGCAACGAAACATACAGATCCCTGAAATCCAAAAATATGACGGTTGCTCAAACCTCTCTTGGTGGCTTTTACCAATTGATTTTAAATGCTCTGAAAAAACTCTGCAACCAAAGAAAATTCTTTGCAAAATTCAAAAAAACTTGCAAAAGATTAGGTTCTGTCTGTGACGAAAAGTACCTCAAAATCAAGTGTAACGACAAGTCGTCCTGTGACTACAGTAACACGAAAAGGAAGTCCCATTCTAGATATCTCTCCAAATCCTTTGAATCCTCCCAAAAAAGGAAGAGTTTTTCACAATGTCCATTCTCGTCCAAGAAAAAATGGAGATTTATAAAGAAAAAGCCTCAACGTAGCCGCAATTCTGATCGGTGTTTCATCTGTCACAAAAGGGAAACTTCGCAAAAGACTGTCCGGAAACAAAGAAATCTCAAGCGTTGATCCAAACGCTCAGTCAAATTGAGCTGGTTGATCTCTCTGACCTTGAGTCCCTCTATTCTCTTGATGATGAACCAGGTGATTCTACAATCTGTTCAATTGCCTATCCAAATAATTCATCAGAACCAGATTCTGACTTATCAGACCATGATCCCATGCCCCCAAGGGTTTTCATGTTGAATCCTCTTCCCCACATCCTACCCGTACAAAAAAAGTCAACCCATGCCCCTAGCCAAAATCCACCTGCTCACCTCTACATATGCTAAGCATATCCAAGTGATCGCCTTCTTTGATACATGATCCGCAGTCTCCTTACTAAATCCAAAAATACTCCCTACTAGTTTTTGGAAGCCACATCATCAATATTTCCTTGCAGCTAATGGTGAAAGGTTCATCATTGACAAAATCAGTATTCCCATTCACATCAGACTATTTCCCAAGTGTGTCATTAAGCATAGATTGTTAGGCTCAAGCTCACATGGAAAAGACCTCCTCATTGGTTTCGATATCCTTCATAAGTTACCCAAATTACGATGGACGCGGGATAGTCTCTGTTACAAAAGCTTCTTCAATCCATGGAGCCCAGTCTCACGGCTTTACATGGCGTCTTCTCCTTCCATAGAAACTCTCAAGCACCGAATCATCTAAGATTCTTGTGCTTCATCCCATACAGAGTTCTTGGCAAAACATCCCTCTCCATTATGGTTGAATTACGCATTATATGTCTCCTTACCCTTCAAACATAATGAAGATGCCAATCCCACCAAAGCAAGCCATCCAGGGATGAATCCAGGCCATTACCAACTTGCTCTCACAGAATGCACCTAGCTTGTTGACCAAAAAATTATTGAACCTACATCCTCTCCATGGGCATGTGAGGCATTCTATGTCAACTAAAAAGTGAACAAGTTCGAGGAAAGCTAAGATTGGTCATCAATTACCAGTCACTCAATCACTTCTTGGAAGATGGTAAGTTTCCTCTACCACAGAAAAGGTCCTTGTTCCAATCCTTATCCGATGCAAAAGTTCTCTCAAAGTTCGATCTCAAGTCAGGTTGTTAGCAACTGGGTTTTACACCTGAAGATAGGCCAAAAACTATGTTCTCCATCCCTGACCATCATTACCAGTGGAATGTCATGTCATTCGGCTTTAAAAATGCCCCATCCGCCTTTCAAAAGGCAATGGTAACCATTTTTGAACCAATTCTTTCCAATACACTGGTTTACATCGATGACATACTCATATTCTCCACTGATGAAGAATCTCATGTAACTTTACTCTCCCAGTTCCATTCCCTGGTAACTCAGTACAACATCATGCTCTCGAAAAAGAAAATGGAAGTTGGTGTTTCATCCATTGATTTTCTAGGGATGAAGATATCTAACGGTAAATACCAGCCCCAGCCCCACATTGCTCAAGAACTGCACATGTTCCCAGATATTCTATCTTCACATAAAGAAATCCAGCAGTTTCTTGGACTAGTCAACTATATGGCAGATTTCTTACCAAAGCTATCTACCCATACAGCACGGCTGTTCCCCATACTGAAAAAGGATCCTCCTCCTTGGACTACAAGACAAACTGAAGCTGTCAAGCTAATCAAACAGCTGGCAAGCACAATGCCCCCTTTAAAGTTTCCTGCTTTGTCAGAAAAAAAAGATCCTTCAGGCAGACGCAAGTGACGAATATTGGGCAGCGGTCATTCTTGTCCAAAGTGAAAATAATCAGAGAACAATATGTGGATACAAAAGTGGTACATTTAAGCCATCAGAACAGAACTACCATTCCACGTTCAAAGAAATCCTTGCAGTCAAAAGGGGAATAGAAAATTTTCAATTCCATCTAATCGGGCACGACTTTCAAGTCGAGATAGACATGTCCTCTTTCCCCCACATGCTCCAATTCAAGCGAACAATACTTCCCTAGGCATAGCTTTTAAGATGGTCAAATTGGTTCTCTCAGTGGAAATTCACTGTCAAACATATCAAAGGAACAACAAATGTCCTTGCAGACTTTCTCTCAAGGCCAAAAGAATATAAAAAGGTATGTAGAATTTCCAATGAAACCAACCCTGAACACAACTTCAATATCATCCCAATGGTTTTCCTCATCAATGAAGCCCCTTCCTCCTCCTCCAACCCTGAAACACCAGGACTGATTCATGTCCTTTCTCTCCCTTGTGAAATAACAGAAGCTATTGCAGACATAACATTCAAGCAGAGGGCCGCTCTAAATTACCAAAATTTCCTTACCATCCTTCTCCACCGCCATGGTCTCTTTATGAAAGGACTCAAGTTCCATCCAGACTATCATTTCCTTATTATCTTCCATATCCATGACCTGTTCTGATTCTCTAAAGAGACACTTTGTTTCTTTTGAAATTTGTTTGAAACATCAACCATAGGAATCTCGTTTAATTCTATTAAACTCCTCTCATACCTCTTCAAGTGTCAACTTGACAATGTCCCACCTCAATCCCACAACATGTTCAAACTATTCCAGTGGTTTCTTCGAGCTCACCAATGGACACAATAGCTGTCTCCCTACCGCAAACCATATGTGACCATAATGTTCTGGAGACCATGCTCATACCTCCCCAACATGATCAATTCCCAAACCATCCCCTCTCAGATCATGTTAGGAGTACAAGCCTGGACAGATGACCACCCTGCTTCATCCAAGTGGATTGACGCACTCGACCAATGGGACATGTCTCACATTATCCCAACTTTTGACACCTCTGAATCTGTGGATAATAAGAACCCGATTTTTGATAATAACAGTGATGGATCTTACCCTGATCCATACAAAGATGACCCATCTCATCCGGATTCCTGTTGGTAGACGTCATTGCTTACATCATTGTATAATTATTGCTTTCTAGACGTCATTGCTTACGCCATTGTATAATTATTGCTTGCTAGACGTCATTGCTTACGTCATTGTATAATTATTGTTTTCTAGACGTCATTGCTTACATTATTATATAATTATTAAGTTTCTAAGTATTCAATCATCTCTTCCGTCTTCTGTTTTTAAGTTTTGTCATAAAGTTTATCTGTCTTACAGGTCTTATATAGATTTGCCTTAACCTCCACCATCTTTGGACAATAGTGGATGAAAGTTAAAATGATTATAAGATGAAGTTTGAATCTGAATATTTTCCACATTGGAGTTGTGAATTTTTCACTTACATGATCTCCTCTAGGAGATAGCTCATTCTTTTTTATTTGTACCAAAAAAATTGTCTAGTTTGTAGAGTTTCCTTTTTAAGAAAATATTTTACCATTTGACCCTTTTATTTTTCTTTCTATTTTAATGAGGCTTGACAATGGCAAAAATTTAGGTAAAATTGTCTTATGGTCATTTTTTGTAAGACAGATATTCCTTACTCTACTCACCGCGTGTTGGTATGTAAGACCGTCTTACAGGAAACTTACTCTTTGACAATTGGGTGGGTTGAGTTGACATGTAATGGGTCAGACTCATTAGAACCCAAATATCAAACAGATCGAAATAACTCTAGTTGAATCGAATCGGGTTATAACGTGTAGACTTGTCTTGTCCCGAATTCCTCGCCCCCCCCCCCACACACACACACACAAAACCATACATTTGTAGACTAAAATATATCGGGTCAAAATGAATAACGAGTTATGAGATACATGCACAGGGGTTTTGAATAAAACTACATATTTTATTGATATTAATAATTATATCAATTATTTAGAGACGAATGGATTACTTATCAAAAAAGAAAAAATCATATCAATTACTATTATTTTCTTAATCCGTAAAACTCGATAATAATTTAGAGACAGATTACTATCATTTTATACTTATGGTCCCCATTGTGGGCATTTCATGTCATTTCTCGTATAGAGTTGGTAACAACTAAGTTAGCTAGTTGGAGACGAGTAGCTATGAATGGTGGTTTTGCAATGAACGTATTGGACGAAGGTCTTTGGCCTATCTGCAGGAGCAGAAAGCCGGAAACTATAAGCCGCAGGCTGTCTCCTTTTCTAACTTCTTCTATCTAGGGTCTCACTTTTAGCTGGTAGAATAAGCATTCTTTAGCGGCTAACACGACACGATAGCACGAACCAGCACAACACAATTATAAAACACAATTTTAGAGACGAATGACACGATTAGACCAGCTTGACACAACACGAAAGACACAAATTATTAATATATTCAAAATAATATTTATTGTTATATTTATAATCAATAAGATAGATAACATGAAAACACAATTGTGAGATACGAACACAATTCGATAGTACGAATTATCAAGACTAGACCTAATTTGGGTGCGAAAGAGAGAATATTTAAAACTCCAAACATGGCGGAAATCGCTTCGTCTCCTCCCAACCAGCATCACACCTTTGCTCGTGCTCCCGCCGCTGTCCCCGCACATCCTCCTGCTACCATCCAGCCTCAACTCTAGCCCGGCTCATAATATCTTCCCCCATTTACTTTGTCTATACAAAAAACCCATTTACTTTGTCTATACAAAAAAAAAAAAACCATGCCTATCATGTTATGACCATCTGTCTGTTGGTTTATTTGGTTTGGTACCATAAATAGGGACAACGCTCGTGCAACTTGTTAGTAACTACTTTCTTCATTCTGAACAAAAAAATTTCGTTTGAAAGTCAATTTTTTTAAGAAAATAACACTTTTAGAAGTCCGTAAATAATAAAATTATATTTTTATACCCTAATTTTTAAAAATAAACTCTTTAAGTAAAGCATCCCAAAATAGAATAATAGACTTTCGACCCAGAACAGAGATGGAGTATAAACGAGCTTAAGATTAATAATGTTTTCTAATATAGCTCGTAAAAAGCTCTCGTAAAAACCACGTGTGTGTGTGTGTGTATAACCAATCTTAACAACGTTTTCAAATGTCGAGTAATAAACTCTTAGAGAGAGAGAGAGAGAGATGACACCAGAAAAAGGAAAGGGGAACCAAAGCCACAAGTTCACTCAACAAGGGAAATAAAATTGAATATCTAAGAACAAAAGGCCTTCCCAAATGCATGAACAGATAAGTTACGATCTTGAGATCAGCCATTAAAACTGAAAACAGAAGTCATTGTGGATAACCAGCGCAGGAAATATTATTAAGAATACTGCGTGACGGGAACTATTTTCATGTTGCCATCAGAGAAACAAGCAGCAAGGCAAACCAAGCAACAACAGGAAACTGTAATCTTTTTCAAACAAATTGATTCATACCTACACAGTTCAGTTCACTACAGGGCCTTCCAAAGTAGTCTCGGTTATTAGAGTAGAAAAAGATGGACAAGCTGAGAAATTAACCAGAAGCAGTCTTCTTTTGCTGGAAGTTGACAGCATAGATTGGGACCACTACCCCGATGCTGAAGGCTGTGAAAACGGCTAGAGACATCTTCAGAGCTTGATGCTTCATCATGTCCAAGTTGTACATATGTTTTGCATGCAGGTAAAATGGCTCATCATGACCATGTCCTCCCATTCTCTTTACTCCAGTCGAATGAATCCCTCTCTGCACTGAAACCAACAAAGAAACAAATATCTAACACTTAAAGACCTACTAACATGAGTATCCAATATAAAAGTGAAGTCAAACTTAGGTTAGGAGCAAAACAATCAGCTTTCAGAAGCTGCTTATCAGGCACGTGAAAAATAACTTTGCAGGTCCCTCACAGAATGATGATGAAACAATTTCAAGGCATGGTGAACTTTATCTACACCACGGAAACATGAGTGAAACCCCATATCCAATGCTCCCCAAAATTCTCTATTACCAATTAAAGTATGATATAATAAACTCATATTATTTGGCAAGCCCATAAATTGACCAAGACAGTTAGTCCAAGGACTACTTATGCTTATTTCTTTTTCATTTTTTGGTAAGGAAAACTTTTATAGACAAGCGACAAAACATGTGTCGCATACTTTGTATACATGGAGTATACTCCAACAAAAGAATTCTCCACACTTCGCTTTTGTCTAAAAATTACACTGAGCTATATTCAATTTTATTAATTGCGGAAACTTGTAACAGAAGCGGAGAACACGATAAATCTGCAAAGAGTTTTCCTGGAGGTTAATACCGCAATAAAAAGTAAAAACAGAATGCCGAAGAATGCAACAACCTTCCTTCAAAAGTTATTTTGAAAGAATCATTTCAAGTAATACTTGGAGAAGAAGTTCATGGCCAACAAATCTCATATCATGCGTATTACAAGCTCCTCTTAGGTCGCAAGGTGCCCTAAAAAGGTAGGTAACACAACAAAGAAAAAAATAATATTTTGCATGCATCTCTTGAGAGCTAAATCAACGGTCAGCCAGCATAGGTCATTTCCCTGTCAACCGGATGCTAGGTTCATACTGAATATTCAATCTAGTATAAAAGCATCATACTACTAGAAGGTCTCAAGTTATAAAAACACAACATGCATCGAAGCATCAAAAATTCAAGAACTGGCTCTTATGTGTTCATATATTTTCCAACTGCTCCGAGGACGCAGGATCGGCAATCTTACAAGGCAAGGGAGTCCAGCTTTCTCATCTCATTTTGGAGAGGATAGAAAACACTGTTCATGAATGGTGTTAGAGGGGACAAAACCTTGCACACAAAATATTAATCTATGGTAAAAATAAACTACACCTAAATAGAACAGACAAAAACAAAGACATATCGAGATGTAGGTTTCACCTAAGGTTTCATTGATCCTATAAGTAGATGGAGTGATGGACATACAGAATAACAGATCATGGGTGGGTTCGGAGATGTCAGCAATGTTGAGCAATATTGGTCTAGGGTGAATTGGCTGGGATAAAAACTAAAAAGGGTACTGATACACATTACACAAGCCAACAAAAGATACCCAATTTTGCACACCAAGATTGTGTGGCTTGCATTATCAGAGGTTCTAGGCCAAGAAGCAGACAAACACACATCAAATGTATCCTTCATTGTAGCTTGTTCTTTCCCCCATCATCTGATCTGAGTGTTTCAGAGACTTTCAAATTATCAAGATGTTAAGAAAAGATCCCTGAGATATGATCTTTTCCTCAAATGCTTTAAAGAGGGCCACTGTAATCCAGAGAAAAAGTGGGTTTTGAGTTCCCAATTGACTGGAAAATGGACAAGTGTCTTGAAAGTTACATGATTCTTCAATGTGGTGTTTAAAACATGAGCATATACAGTTTAATTTTTCCATAACTGGATAATAAGGATTGATTGTTGAAAAGAAAGATGAATTATGGGGCAAATGTTTGAGGACGGGTAAAGTTGTTGAAGTCAAGTGAAGGTAAGAGCTTGCACCTCAATGTTACCTGGGTTAACAGATTGAAGAGAAAGAAAGAGAATAATTGTGTTCAAGATTGCAAAATTGGGTTCTTTGTGTTTTGCTCTTAGTTGTCTGTATTGCAAACTTGAATGTAGTTGCGAATTGCAATGTTGCCGATCTTCCTGAGAGGGAGGGAGGGAGGGGGAGAGAGAGAGAGAGAGAGAGAGAGAGAGAGGGAGAGAGATATTGGAAGAAAGAAAACTGTTTTTGCTTGTTGATGTGGCTGGGCCCAAATATGAAGTCACGTCGGTCAGATTCAAAATGTGTCGCTGAGTTTCACAATGTGAATCATTTTCCCAAAAAAATGAAACTAGAAAAGGGCTCTAAAAAATTACTGAACACAAAATATGTTTGAGCCCAAAAACAAAAAATAATTGTCCAACAATTACACAAGCAAACAGACCCATTAAAGGAAAATAATGCAAACCAATTTGGTTCCACCTGGGGGAACTACGCAACCAAATGGGGTACACTATGGCCACTCATAGTCCAGTTGTTACCTACCACTGGCTACCAGCTTGTAAGTTTCCGATGAAATGGTTCAAGGAGTGTTTCTAGAAATTTTAGACATTTTAGCCACCCAAGTGTATCCAACATAACTTCATAATAGCTACCCAGAAAGCATACAGCTTCAAGATAGAGAGACTAAAGATATTAGTAGTTACACTGCCAAAATTCCTCACAAATTTCATTTCATCTCCCTACCTGCCAGAAGCATCGATTACAAGGACTCCTAAGCATTTCCTATAAAATTTCTGGTTTTATTCCCAAAAGTCAATTTTTGGTTTCCACTTTTGAATCTTTTGTAGATAAGAATGTGTTTGGTTATCATTTCGGGACATTGTCTTTGAAATCGTATTCGGTGCGACTCAAAAGAGATATACTTTACATTTTCCTTTCTCCAAGAAAAAGAGTAGGATTTCTAAAATTTAACTTCCAAGTCTCATATTTTTTCATTTTTTCTTTTCAACTATAATATTTATCTAGCGTGCCGTATGAAAAAACATATAACTCTAGATCAATTTAAAGGAAATATAGAGAAGCAAAGTACGATATTAAAAAGTTTGGCTTGTCAAATGCGACTCTTTGTTATTTTAAGATGGGGGATAATACTATAAGAGAGAAAACTGTTTCCCATATATGTGATTTATGTGAAAGAAAACAGAAAACTATTCTAAAGCACAAAGCCTATAGGAAGAAACCCTCAGATAGGCCTAGGAAGACTACCTTCTATAAGTAGAACAACATGATCATGGATCATCCCAATAACAAACATTAAAGTAGTTGAAGAAAGAAAAATACAAGGTAAATCGAAATGATAGAAGAAAAAGATATCGAGAAATGGGTAAGCTCTTTGAGAAGATGATGAATTAAGTATATCTGAAACAAAAGATGTTTAAGAAAGCTTAACATACCAGCTTTGAGATATTTGAGAGGTAAAGTCATAAAACTTATTGACAAGAAACACAGAAGTTGCAAAACGAATGCCACGGAGCACATGATTCTCAAGTATGCTCCCTAGCTTGTCTTTTTTCTCAAACTTGAGGCTAGCCAGCATACAAACTAAGTGCTTATAATGCAACTTCCCTCACATGGGGATGGAATCCGGGACAATAATAGGTATTCTTTTAGAAAAATTGTATTGTGCTGCATTCCATGCACATTCCCAATGTAAAAGGAATCACAATGCAAGCACATTAGTAAATGCAAACCCACAACAAAAATACAGCCAAGAAAATACTACTATATTATCCTTCCAAGGGCATAATATTGATTTTGAATTTTATCGAGTAAAACACCTATTCGTTCAACAATTACCATGGATAACACACTATGAATAACCCTAAAATCTTTGACTTATTGACCCAAAAATCCAGAAGATGACATATTACAAATACACATACAGTCTATACAGAACCACATTCACTATATACACATAGCATGGAACCCTAAAATTTAGTTTTTTAAAAATCATTTCATATTCCGCGATAGATTCGGTTAAAGAAAGTGATATGAAACTAATAGAGAGAACCAATGACGGTCGCAATCGATTAGGAAGAAATACAAATCAAAATTCTAAGAAATTCTCGAATTTGCGATCATTTTCAGAGATTATACCATTAAAATTTGGAGAAAAAAGATAATAAGAACAAAAAAAAACCTTAGGGGATAATAGATTGAAAGGATTTACCTGACTTGGATAGAGATAAATCGGCTGAAGTCATCAACTTTGAAGCGCAGGATCGAAGTCCATTGTTCAACGCCATTGATTGATTCGGTGGGTCTGCTACGTTGTAGATGAAAATGGTGGAATTTTATTCAACAAAATGAGGATCTCTTTATCAGATCATTGAACAATCAATATACTCGAATAAAAGGGTTCATAGTGTAGGCCGATGGGCCGCACGACAATGGGCCACACATGTAATCGCATAAAAGCAATAAGAAAATTCGGGCCAGTCCATTTTGATAATTTTCAATGAAGAATTGTTGGCCGATCCCCTTTAGTGAAAATTATAGGGGGAATTTCAAGTGGGTACAATTTTGAAAACATCTTTTCATCTAGGATCATCAATTTTTTGGACATTTCATATAACTACAAATTGCTTGCCAAATAACAAAAATGTCATTAATGAAAACTCTGATGCCAAGCCTTGGCATGCCAAAAATGCCGATGTCAAATCTTGGCATCGGGTGAAATCTTGATACTACAATTGTTGTCGATGCCAAAAATATTTCGATGCCAAATCTTGGCATCGTGAAATCGATGCCAAATCTTGGCATCGGGTGCAATGCTGATGCCTACAATTGATGTTGATGCCAAAAATAGTGCTGATGCCAAAAATGTTGATGCCAAATCTTGGCATCAGGTGCAATGCTGATGCCTTCAATTGATGCTGATGCCAAAAATAGTGCTGATGCCAAAATGCGATGCCAAATCTTGGCATCGATGAAATGCCGATGCTATCAAACATAATTTTGGCATCGGGTGAAATCTTGATGCAACAATTGGCATCGGTGATTAACCGATACTTTGTATCTCAAATCAAATTTATTTATACCAAACGCCATTATCATTATCACTAGTTGGTTATCTTTCCAATCACGAAATCTTAGTTGAAGAGATTCAACCGTAAATCTCTAAAATGAGACCAAGAAAAATATAAACCACATGGAGATGGCGATTTTGTTGCTAAACTTAACTATCCTGCTACGCTTTGATCGAGCGGGTAGAGCGAGAGAAAGAGAGTAGATATGGAGATGGGTTTTTCTAACGTTCACGACAACATGATTCACTGGATTTTAGTCACCGCTTGTGAAGCACCACCTCAATCACCTTGACCACCACCAATTTTTGTTCCAACTAGTAGCGGTAGCAAAAGCAGAAAAAATATAAACCACAATCGCCGAAGAATATGGAAGAATCATTACTATCAAAGCGAGATTCGGCGGCAATGAGGGATGATGTTCACCACTTGGCTGCAATTGATGCATTGTGTGCTCCATTTTCAAGCGGGAGAAAAGTTCTCGATTCGGTCACCGAGCACTCGGGGCGAATCGGCTCATTCGGCGACTTCTTTATCCGGTGGAGTATTGAATTCGGGTCTGTGTGGATGATGCTTGAGTACATTTCGAGCTCTTCTCGGAATATGCGCTCATCTTAAAGGTGGAGGGTTTTCGAAAGTATCCATGACGAGGTCTTCAATTCGGCGATTTTGCTATGTGAATTCAATTTGATAGCTACTGCGTGCGTGTGAGGTAGAGAGGAGATATGGGGAGAAGCCACGGCTAGTACAAGGCGGAGTATTGTGAATTTGGATTTCGGCGAATACAAGCCTGTTGATCAGCGTACCCGCTTAGAAGAGAGAGAGAGAGAGGGCAATGATGTACATTTATCCTAAAAATGTACCTAAAAGATATGTCAAAAAAATTGATGGATTGATTTGAAAAAATGTTTTAGAAAATGTACCGGCTTGTAATTATCTCAAAATTATAACCGTTCAACTCCTCTACGTTTAAATTCAACCATTAAAGTTTATTTTAAAAATATTTTTCCTAAAATATCCACTATCGTCTTCAATGAGATAAGAATCTCGAGAAGTTTTCTGATTAGTCATTGACTGTTCTATTTAGCACCACTTTTAAAAAGGAGCATCAACAACAGCAACAACAATTGTAATTCATTTTCTAACAATCCATTTGTCAAACTTCCGTAATCCACTAGTTATAGAGCACGTGCTCCGCACTGGTTCTTTTGATAATAATACTAAATAATTTTTAAATGTGACATACAATTCTTCCTTTAGTAATAGTAGCAATCAATGGCGAATCCAAAAAAATTCTAAAGTAAATTCACAATTATAACTATTACATAAAAACCATAAAAATTACAATTGTCCCCTACGCGTTTTCATACTATGAAAACATTTAATTACATCATCATTTGTAACGCTATTAAACAACTCTTTTTCAATATAACATACAAGTGAGTCACTTAAAAATTGATCACACATTTGATTTCGCAAATCCGTCTTGACAATATTTATTGCTGAGAAGCATCTTTTCACACTTGCTGTTACTACAGGCAAAAGCAACGCTAACTTCAAAAGCCAATACACCAACGGGTACAACAAATATTTGTTTGTTTGCACTAGTAATGTAGATAGATCACCAAGTCATTTCAATTGACTGAATCTGTCATCTGTTCGCACATCCATAATATATGTCTCTAGTTGATTTTTAATAGCCATATGCTTAAATACTGATGAGTCATGAGGATAAAATTGAGTCATTCTTATCAATGTTGTTGTATTAAAATCACGAAAATCATTACTTTGATTCAAACTAGCAACATAAAGAAGCAACTTAGAATTGACCTCATTGAACTAATCATTAATCTCGAAAAGTTGCTTATCCATAATGGCATAAAAACATTCAACACGATAATGAAAATCGTTAGTAATGTGTCTTCTATGTCGAGGTCTGTGAGCATCAACATATTCAAGATTCATATCCAAACAATCAATCTTATTTTCATTGCAAAATGCATTGATGTCACCTATAAGATATTCCCATCCGTCATCTCTTATCATTCTCAATATCTCCATCTTTCCTTTGCAAAGTTAATGACAAATCACGTGTGAACCCAAATATAAGCAACATCAATTACAAATGAAAAACAAAATCAAATGATTCTAAATATCCCAATAAACCCCTTACTTGAGCTCTTTTCAATGCATCATTACCATCACATGAAACAACTTCAAGAACTTCACGAACAGAAGAAAACAAAGCAACCAAGTTCAACCATGGTTTATGATGAGACCCCCAACGTGTATCTGCGACCCTTTGAAGACTTAACTCTTAATTTAATTTGTTCCATGTCTCAATTAAACCGATATTAATTCCTTCTGATTGTTTTTGTCGAATCATGTTTTTATGCTTACAAGAGGCACCAACAACATTCATTAAAATGGAAATCATACTAAAAAAGTTTACAGTATCCTCATGTTTTCTAGCCACACCAACAAGAGCTAATTGAAATTGATGGGAAAAATAATGAACATAAAATGTAGACGAATTTTCATTCAAAATCAAAGTCTTCAACCCATTGAATTCACCATTCATACTGCTTGCCCCATCATAGCCTTGACCCCAAATTTTCATCAAGCTCAAACCATTATCAGCTAACAATTTATTAATAGCATATTTTAAAGACAAAGGAGAAGTCTCCATCACATGGACAACACAAATAAATCTTTCTTTCACAATCCCACGAGAGTCAACATATCACAAAACCACACTCATTTGCTATTTGTCTGATACATCACTAGACTTATCCACCATCAAAGAAAAAAAAATCATCTTTAAATTCTCTAATTATCTTTTGTACTATCTCTTTTGCAAAACAATTAACAATATCCTTTTGAATGCTGGGAACAACCATTTGACAATTTTTTGAGGGATGATTTTTATAAATACTCTCACCATGAAGATTCATATGTTTCATCAATTCAAGAAAATTCCCCTTATTTAAAGAACCATCACGCTCATCATGTCCACGAAAAAGCCATCCATTGGGGCAACAAAAATCTATAAGAATCAATTGAAGCATTTAATCGATTCTGGTACTCAATTTTCTCAATGTCTGATTGTCTATGAAGAGCAACTGCAATAGATTGACTTTATCTCATTAAATCCTCACATTTCTTTAAACACACATAATGAGCACTATTAACTGCACCAACATGGGAATCCAACCTAACTTTTTTATTCCAAGCAGAAAAACCTTCAGTTATAAATGCCCCACCACCTTGATTGTTGATTTGATCTCTAAACAAAGAACAACACAAACAATATGATTTATCTTCTTTTATGTTATATTCTAACCAATTAGCATACTAATCAAACCAATCAGGATTAAAACGACGCATTTTATTTCCTGTCATTTTCTGAGGGAAATCATGGCCATGGGGTTGATAAGGCCCCTTTAACAGATAAGCTCTTTTAATTTCATCAACTTGGTTTGAGTGAAATTCAAATATCTTTTTCCTTTCTACAGGATTCGAAGAAAAACTATTCAAATCAACAAAATTTTTCCTAGTTGAAGTTATGGGAACAGACGGTTGAGTACTAGGAGATGCACCACTAGAACCACCAATTCCAATTTCTGTCAATTTTCGTTTAAAAAATCTTTCCATATTCCCTCAATAGTCAAAAAACCTATAATCTGTTGAAGAGACAAAAACCAAAATTCACAATTTGAAGATTGCAATTTAAACAGCTAAACAAGTAACATGTAACAAAAGGTCAATAACTCAAAAACCATTAAACCAAACAAATCCCCAAACAACAAATTCACAATTTGCACCCAAGTAAATATGTAAATAAAAAAAAACCCTAATTTTGAAAGAAAAAAACCCTAATTCCAAGTTTTCAACCAACCAAATAAAAAAGCCCTAATTTTAGATATCAAACATTCGAATATTCAATGATTCAAAGTTTCAAATCAACAATATTTTATGATTATGAATACTATTAAAATAAAAGATACACAAAAATTAAATAGATTATAAAATAGAAATAGAGACATTAGAGTATTAGACATACCTTTGTATAGTTGTATTTAGTGGAGTATGGAGTTCACGGTCAACAACAGGCCCACAGGGGCAGAAAGCCACACAAACACAAAACAATTATAAAATCCCCAAAATCCAAATCCCAAAGGCCAAATCTCCACTGCTCTACTCCACAAACTCCACTCCAGGCTTCCCGATTTTTCCCCAATTCTGACTTTCCAATTTTTCCTCCCTCACGGCTCACAGTCACGACTCACAGCCTCACTCCTCAGTCCCTCAGTTCGATGGCGAAGGCAGTGCGCACTGCACGATGGCAACTGGTAAGTCGACAACGGCATAACATGTCTTCAGTGGCGAACTCTCCCTCTCCATCTCTTTCTTTTTTGAGTTAGGCGTTGCGTTGATAATGAAAGATTGAAAGATGGCTCACGATGATTTTCATAGGTGGGTCACCTTGTAAAACGACGTCGTTTTACAAGGTGAAAGTTAAAAAAAAAAATTGCAAATGGGTTCACTTGCATCCAATTCAGTAGCCGTGTGCACGCCCCTGGTAGTAGTATAATTTTTTTTAAAAATGTACATTATGATTTAAATGTTGGAATATAAAACTAACATCATTTTCTAACAAATGTGGAATATATGTATATATTCTATTGATAATAATAATAGAAGTCTTCTAACCAATGTGAGATACATCTATTTTCTTAATAATAATAGTAAAAATCTTTTATTTTAACACTTTTGAAAGATACATCTATTATATTAATAATAATAGTAGAAGTATTTTATTTTAGCACTTTTGAAAGATACATTTATTATATTAATAATAACTGAGCTGCCTGGCCCAATAGGCCCAGGCTGCGAGGCATGTGTTTAACACGTGATGACTATTTGGTCAACACGCGAGCATTTAAAAGTCAAAGCTACGAGGATAAGATGAGATAGTTCAGGTTTATTACGAGCAGGACCTTAGCCTTTAACGAGTAAGAGATATTAGCAAGCTGGGGGCTTGATCAGCGAGCATGAGCACAAAGCGAGCATAACACGTCATGCCCGTAAACTTAAATGTTGTTAACAGTTTAGGACGGTTATATCCGAGTAATTCTACATTTGACCGTTGTGGTTAATGGGGCAGTTAATATGCCCGCCATTAATGCCATGAATGTTAGTGGGCAGTTATGATCAGTTATGCTCTCCGGCAACTATAAAAAACCCTCAAAATGAAGAGGAAAGGTATGTGATTTTTGCTGTCTAGCCAAAACTCTGCTGAATTGTATACACACTTGCAGTCTTATACTAATTCTTACGCCGGATGGCTTTTACAGGGAGTGCCCCTGCTTAGTTTACGGGTTGCTTTGTCTGATTCCAGAGTTGGGTTTTGGAAATAATAGGATACTGTGGGTCCCAACGGGCACAATAATAAGCTAGAAGGGGGCTTGAATAGCTTATTATACACTTAAAAACTTTTAAATAAGTTCTTTGAAAAGTACTTACAATCTATTGAAAAAATAGAAGTAGCGGAAGTCTTTCAAAGAAGCTAGTTCAAGTCTGCCGATAAGGACTACCGGTAGACCTTAACAGGTTACTTAAGTTTGCTGTGAAGGATGAAGATAAATGAAGCAATGAGCATTTCAATAGGAAGATAAACAGTAAAGGAATTAACACAATTATTTTGGGATGGTTCACACTTTAAAGAGTGCTACGTCCACCACCAAGGCAGTCAACCTTGGATTAAAATAGATCACTATGTTTTCCACTAGATCTATTACAAAGAATATTCCCAATGGATCGTGTACAAAATATTGATTTGTGTTTGGGGGTTAAGGAATTAAATATCTGTGTAAGCAGGATATTTAATTCATGCAGAAGAATAACTTTGAATGAAAACAACAAGAAGTACAGAAATAAATGTTGATGCACATCTTCTTGTTGTTGACGAGGACTTCTTGATCTGTTTAGGATCTCTTGAATGCACTGAGTATTAAGACTGAGAGTTGTAGATTTTCAGAGCAATTCATCAAGTGTTGTGTATTTCTTCAGTCTTTAATGGCAGCATTTATAACAGGAGCATTCTGGAGATCCGTTGGAGAAGACGAAGACTTAACAGCTCTATTAGGTTGAATGCATTAAATGCATGGGGCTGTCAATCAAGAAATTCGTCTTCACGCATATCGAGCGAGGAATGAGTACAAAGATCTTACGGAAGTTGGGCAATACGGATGTCGGATCGTGAGAGTTGTTGCGAGGTGACATGCGCTTTCTGCTTTTTCTTGTTCAGTGAAAAGTCTTCCTGCTTTTCGGAAAGCTGCTTTCGGCGGGTCTGAGATGTTAGAGAATGTTTCAGTTTAAATTTAAACTGATAAGGATAAATTTAGATTGATCCATTAAGAATTGCTTGACTGGACACGTCATGATTGACTGAGGGTAGACAAGGTCTGCTGTTTGTATGTTTAAGCAGGTCTTCCGGTGAAGCGTTGAAGAGGTCTTCCGCTGAACCTAGTTGAAATCCTATAAAAGCTATACTATAGCAAAGTTCTATACACAGTTGCCACGCTAATCGATACGCAGTCCAATTAGCCACTGATGTATAAAACTAGTGTAATGTATGAGCAGATATAAATCTAATTACAATAAGTATCAACAATCTCCTCCTATTTATATCTGGTCATCATTACTACAAATGAGAGCTATAACCGACTATGTGATAGATAATAGCATGTCTAAGAGATTTATTCATTTTATAACGGAAGACATGCCTCTATCAAACAGTAGAGCACCTCAAGTGTAAAGACTAATCTAAGTGCTCAAAAAGATAAGGAAATCATAGAACAACACACAGATTAGTGGCAATCAGTTTAAATAAATTTAAACTGAGTGTTTAAATTCTAAGCAGATATAGAAAATGAAATATCAAGAACTTTAAACAAAAGTAAATTTTGAAAGGCAGATAATCTTCTGTATTATAAACAAGAAGTTTAATGTTTACAGAGTTTTCAAAAGATATGATAAGTACAAAGGTTAAGGGAAAAACAGATACATATTTTACCAAGGTCGTTTCCCGTTTCCTTTGTCAGCTGCTTCCTTCTCTCTACGCTGTCTCTCTAGCTCTTCCGTTCTTCGAACGTATTCGTCATCGACATCTGTGGGAAGTGTGGTGGAACGAGAGCGGTAGTCGAGTTCTTCACGAAGACGGCTGTTCTCTTCCATGAGCATTCAGTTTATAGACTTCATTTGCTTCTCCTCCGTGATGGCCAGATCACGATCACGTCGAGCATTGACGATGTCATGAGCAGAGTCACGAGCTATGTTGTTGAGCTCAAGGACAGGTGGGCGGCTGTTGCCGAGATGCAGTGTGATAGCATGGAACAACTCGTAGAAGAGGGATGAGTAGAGCCGGACACATTCATCGCGTTGTGCTTCGGCATTGATCTTGACGTCCGTAAACTCATGTCTCATTTGTCCAAAACGCGTCCACACATCCTCTTGGAACTGGCGAAGAAGAGCAGTTGTTCGGTCGTTGGCCTTGGACGCGGCAGTGGCGATTTCAGCGGTAGTGGTAGTAATGCTTGTTAGTTTGCCTAGCCGTTCATAGATAGCGTCCAGCCTTGACAAAATTTCAGCATTGGTCGATTGAGAGGAAGATAGCTCCTGGCCAATGTGAATATGAGCGGTAGCGGCAGAGGAGGTGGCTTCATGAGACAAGGGCCGGAAGGGCTGTTGGAGAGGAGGAGTGACGGAGTCGGAAGAGGTGGAGTCTTGGGTAGGAATTGTGTTGGTAGAAGAGGAGATGTTATGAGGTGGTGAGGGAGAAGGTGTTGGTGGAGAGTCTAACTCAATGTCAGTATCAGAATTTTCATTGACGATTGAGTGTTCGGGTAATGGGTCAGTGGAGAACCAGAAAGAGGGGGCAGGATAGAATAGGCTTTTGGGTTTGCGAAGATGAGGTTGGAGTTGTGGTTGATCAGGGGAGAATAGATCTGCTACTGAAGAAAGTTCAAACAGGAATTTGGCAGCAGCAGAATCTATTGGTTTGGTAGGAGGGAGTTGGGTTGTTTGTGATGGTGTAGATGAGGTAGTTTGTGTAGGATGAGGTGAGATAGGGGTAAATGGGTTTGGAGAGTAGTTAAATGGTGAAGGAGGAGGTGTAGGGGTCTGGGTATGGGTTTGGTTAGGCTCCTCCTGTCTATGAGGCTCCTCCTGAGGGATAGACTCATTCGGAGGGGGTGAATTCCTCTGAGTAGATGACTCAGTGGGAATTGGTTGGCTTGGTGTGGCGGTAGAGGTTTGTTCAGCGGTAGGGTTTGAGTGTCGGTAGATGGTTGGGCGCCGGTAGAGGGTTGGTTGGCGGTAGAGGGTTTGATACCGGCAGACCTCTTTTTCTTCCTTAGCAGCTGAATAGGGGGCTCAGTTGCTTCATCGGTAGAGGCGGGAAGGTCTGCAGTGGCCTGGTCTTCAAAGGTTTTACGTAGTCGCCACGCTTGGTTTAAAAGGTGAGCCGGTGAAGATGATGGCGGTCCTTTCGTTTTCGAAAGAGAATTTGGGTAAGAAAGGAGTAGTTGGTTGAGTTGGTGCTGGTTGAGCTTGGGTTGGTTGGGCTGTGGAAGGTTGGGCTGGAGAAGGTGATGGAGACGTACCGGCAGCAGACGAAGAACACCCGGCAGTCTTGTTCTTTTGGCCTTCCTCCATCTCCTTCCTAATCCATTTCGCCCGCTTCCTCGATTTGCTACTTCTTCCTTTCCGATCCTTTTTGGCCTGGCAGCTTTCGCTTGACCGTAAAGTCGCTCCGCCTCACGCCTGCATCTTTGGCTTGTTGATGAAGGACCTCAAAGAACTTCGTCGTCAAATTTTGCGTAAGCCTTCGAAAGTCTTGCTAGCCGCTTCATATGCTTCCATGTTGAAGCGCAGTAACTGATTGGTACAAAGCTTAGCAACTTTGTCGATGGAGATGGGCGTAAGACCTTTTGCGGCCTTTCGCTTGTTCTCGTGATTCTTTATACTTGTTGAAGAACCAAGCGGTAATTTGCTTTTTCCTTGGCCACCACTATAAGCTCATCTTCCTTCAAGGAAGAGTTGACTGCTTCGTGTCTCGGCGAAAGCATTGATCGGGCCTCGACGAATGGTCGTTTGCGGGTGGGGTTGTTCTTCACTCTTTTCCACCCACGCTTCGCTCATTGAAGATAATGGTGCCGGGTTAAGCAGTCGAAGGTAGACGGCACTTGTAAGGTTTAGCTGCTGTGTTGTAAACATATCATGAGCACCACTTTTCAACAACAGCCCCTTGTCAATCAGGTGGCTTGTGCAATAGACGTCCAACGGGAAGAGATTCCTCAGCATCTTTCCTTGAGGTTCCCTTGGGGTATCAACTTCCCTCATTGCTTCCTAGGCATGATCATTCCTCAAAGAATTGTTGATTCAAGAGCACCACCGAAATGCACACCAATAATGGTGGAGATAGTGTAGCGGTGATGGAGATAGGGACGGCCTCTAATCCATCCACGCAGTAGCATTTTGGTTTCGAGCCCATCCTTGGTAGAATTCTTCAGCCAGAAAATACTGTAGTCTTTGTCGCTGGAGGCGTAAGAGTGGAAGAATTCTCGAGCATTCATGTTCGCAGGCCTCTGACTCCCGCGGCAATAGTCTTGAGCAGTGATGGAGGTCAATGCATATTCCGGGTCTATAGAGTTTCGGGTCCAGGGCTACGATGACGTCGTGAGTAGCGAGAAAAGTAGGATATCCCGGAAGGTTGACGTCCAAACCAGGTGGAATGTCTTTTTATGGGTCTAGCACCTTCCTGTTGTCACACTTGGATTTTGATTTTGCCTGAAAGAAATGCAGTAAAAAATTAGGGCTTTTACCTTATGAGATAAACAAGCAGAGATTTCAAGTTTTTCTGAGATTATTGAAATTTTTGAAAAGAAAACTTGAAACCCTAGAATGTTTAGAGTAAGCAAACCAGAGAAACTTATAACAGAAGATTTCGACAAAGAATAAGTATTCGAAGCATATAAAAGACAGTTAGTTTCTAGGTTTTGAAGAACAACAATGGCGTATACTGTTTAGATACTCAAAAGTGACCTTTTGAATTCCAAAACAATTTGCTTAAGAGATGAAATACCAAACAGTAAACAATGAATCCCAAGTAGTGAGTAGAGTAAGAAACATACCATTGTTGTTACTTGAGAAGAAGAAACAAGAAGATTTTGTAGCAAGCAGAAAGAGTTGCACGTAGAGAGAGTTTGAATAGAGAGAGAAATATTTTAGACAAAAGGGTTTCGTAAAGTTTTGGAAAGGGCGGTTCAAGGTCTATTTAAAGAAAAATTTTAGCACAAAAGCGGGAACTTTAGATATATGCTAAGTACCAATTTTTACCCTTGACCCCCTTTATTGTTTTAGAAACCTCTTTAACTAAAATAGACTAAGTAAAGATACTAACCTTTAAGTCTTCTGCTAAAGGGAAAATTACGCTCTTCCTGCTAGTCTAAAACTAAGTCTACCTATGAAAGAAAAATTATAAGACATTGAAATTAAGCAAGAGGATCAATCATACCAAGATTTCTCCTTAAATAAGCAAACCCGGTGGCATCCAAATGGCTTTGGAGAATGTCGCCAATTGATGCTCGCTTGGAACATATTCCGCATCGATGTTACCTTTCTCCACATGATCTTTGAGGAAGTGATAACGATATCAATGTGCTTTGTCTTCGAGTGCATCACCGATTTTGAGACCGAATTCTTCGATGTGTTGTCACACATAATTGGACAATTTGCGCCTTGATGTTGTAGTCCACTAGTTGTTGCTTCATCCATGAAGTTGAGAGCAGCACGGCAAAGACAAATGTATTCTCGCCTCGGGTTGAGTTTGCAACCGATCCTTGTTTCTTGCAAGACCATGAGACAAGTCTATTTCCAAGAAATTGGCAAGTCCCCGGGTGCTTCTTCTCGCTCACTTGCAAGTCGCATAATCGCATCCGAGTATCCAACTAGATCGAAGTTGTTGTGTTTGGAATACCGTATGCCTAGATTTGTTGTTGTTGAAACATATTCGATGCTACGCTTGGCGGCAAGCAAATGTGATTCCTTTCGGGGTCCGCTCGAAATCTTGCACAAACACAAACAACAAACATAATGTCGTCTCTTCAAGAAGGTAAAGAAGTGAACCTATGATTCCTCGGCACTTTGGTCATGTTCTCTTGCTTTCCCTTTTCATCTTTATCAAGATGGCGCCGGTAGACATTGGAGTCTCATATCCTTTAGTGAATCAAGACCAAATTTCTTGATGAGTTCCTTTCAGATATTTGGTTTGGATGATGAAGATTCCATCTAAGTCCGTTGAATCTGCGCAGTCTCCTAGAAAGTAGGTAAGTTCTCCCATCATACTCATCTCGAACTTGCTTTGCATCGGCTTCTCGAATCTCTTCACGATGCTTTGGTTAGTTGATCCAAAGATGATGTTGTCCACAAATTTGTACGAGAAGAGAATGTCCTTTCAGTGCTTGGAGATGAATAGAGTAGTGTCTATCCTTCCTCTCACGAATCCTTGTTCTATTATTAAGAACTTGGATAGAGTTTCATACCAAGCCTGGGAGCTTGCTTTTAGGCCATAGAGAGCTTTCTTGAGCGGTCGGTAGACATGATCCGCTTTATCTTGAATGGCAAATCCTGGAGGTCGCTCAACGATATATCGTTTCTTGAAGATCACCATTCGTAAAGGCACTTACATCCATATGATACACTTTGAAGTTCATGAACGAGGCATAGGCTAGAAAGAGTCGGATTGCCTCTATCTGCAAGGAGCAAATGTTTCATCGAAGTCAATCCACTTAACTCTGTCGGTAGCCTTGGCAACCAGTCTAGCTTTGTTTACGGTGACATTTCCATCTTCATCTTTTTGTTTAAAACCATTTGGTGCCAATAAGCGGATGATTAGTCGGCCTTTGAACTAAGCTCCACACTTTGCATCTTTCAAAGCTGGTTCACTCTTCTTGCATAGCTTGATCAGTTATGATCTCTAATAGCTTCATCAATCTTCTTTGGCTCGAGTTGAGATATGAATGCATATACAAACATAGTCTCTTCCTCGAATTCTTCTATTCATTATGCGAACTCTGAGTTGAGACCACCAATGATTTGAGAAATAGGATGATCTCTTGTTTCAATAATGGTTGGAGGAAGATCACACGGTGAGTTCTTCCACTAAGAATTCAGGTAGGTTGAGGAGATTCACCAAAATCTGGTTCAAAAAGAGATAGGAGCTTGAAACCTTCATTTTACGGTGAACAAGAAGGATGAGTGATCTATGAGTGTTTGGGGTAAGGCAGAGAAGAGATGGGTTACAGTTCAACAGAAGAGTTGGAGCTGGTATCGGCGAGTTGAGTCTGGAGGTGAAGGGATGTGATGCTGGAAGGGTGCGGTTGCGGATTCGATGAGAGTGGAAGTAGATCTTTGTATTTGTATTTGTCTCATCATTATCGAGAATCATTAGCAACATTCGGAGCCTTTCTTGGCTCTAACAAGTCATATTCATCAAAAGAAACATGCACAGTTCTAAGATTTTTAAATGAGTTTTCTTGCGAAAATGCTTTTGAATGTTTGGAATTCCCGAGAAAATTCCTTCGACTGATTTTGCATCAAATTTTCCTCTATATTCTTTTTCCATTATGAAGAATAAAATTTCTGTTGAAGATTTTAAGAAATCCTATGTTTGGGGCTCTTCCTCTCCATATTTCATATGGGAGTTTTGTTATGAAACTTGTTTACCGAGGGATACGTGCGGGTAAAACATGCGAGTTGACGACGAGTACTTTGGAAGTTTTGCTTACGCTAGCATAGTTCTTCTTTGCTTGATCGGTGTTACGTTCTTACGTTGACTACACCATTTTGTTGAGGAGTTCGGCGCGAGAAGTTATGACCGATCCGTGGTCATCACGGTATCTTCTACGCAGTTGTTCTTGAATCGGTGCCATTAATCGATCTTATGTCACTAATATCTTGTTTTTGAGTTTGAAGTCTTGAAAAAAGCGGTGACTAGATCATATGTCTTATCTTTTGAAGTCATTGTTTCAATCGAGGTGAACCTAGAGTAGTCGTCAACTACTACAAATGTATGCTTGTCTCTCGAAATACCCATTGTAGTGATTGGTCAAAGAGATCCATATCTGCGAGGAAGTTGAAGGACATTTGTTGACAAGAGCAGACTTTCTTTTGAAAAGACTTGGAAAGTTTTCCTAGGCGGCGGGCTTTACAACTTGTCATGGTCGGCGGACAGTAGGTAGACCTTTGACAAGCCCATTTTGGAGAGCTTGGAGAGGTCTTGAGAGTTGAGGTGTGACTAAGGCGTTTGTGCCATAGCCAAGCTGTTGTCACGAGCGTTGTTAGCAACTAGGCAAAGGCTTAAGAATCTCCACTAGAAGATTAAAGTCCCGACATAGGCGTTTCTTGTCTTGGGTCGGTATTAATAGAGGGATTAGCGATCTTTGATGAGGCAAGCGGTTGGAGTTGAATTGGCGGATTAATCCTTTGTCGAAATTGGGATATGCTTAGAAGATTATGCTTTAAAAGCCACTCAGCTAGAAACTTTGTCGATGGAGAGACTTCTAGAGATTGAGCCATATCCATTGTTTTCCTCTTGCATTGTCTCTCGAAAATAACGAGTGGGTCCTTTGGCTTCAACTATATTCCTAAGAGACTTCTCTATTTCCTC
>CM028378.1:1148451-1259811 GCA_013146195.2 Codonopsis lanceolata
CGAAGCTTGCAAAGCGACTGAAGTCGCTAACGCCACCGTCACCAAGCTCGAGCAAATGGTATCGGAGGCCGGCTCTTTGTCAAGTGACGAGCAAAAGCAGCAAATTATTGAAAATTATAAGAGTTCAAGCGACTTCGCCAACAGCGTGGAAAGTGAAGCCTATCCATTCTTCGTACAAGGCATGAACCACGTCTTGAGGCAAATCGCGTGCAGCGGATTGGACATTCGCCCCGAACAACTGGCTGAATGGGGAGCTAACCCCTCTTTTTGCTCATGGGGCCACTCCACGTGCCTTTTAATGAAGATGAGTTGGAAGCCTTGGCCGAGGCCGATACTGCGAAGGGCTTGTCACCGTGGAACCCCCCTCCTGTCACCAATCCTTCAGTTACCGACCTCATGACAGAAATTTGGAGGTCTCAAGCTCCTTCAACCCCTGCTGACGATGCCCAAGGTCAGGCTGATGATGAAGTTACCATCCTGGATACCACCAATAGTACCGAGGAAGCTGCCCCTACTTCAACCGAGGGCAACACTGCCCCCACTGTCTAAACTCTTAATACTGGCCTGCGTGCCGATTTGGCCTTCGTGCCTTGTCCCAAACAATTTTAATTCCTGTTCTGTAATATTTTAACTTCCTTCCCTTTATTTCTGAATGACTTCATAACATAGGTTTTTGCCAAACAAAACAACTTTTTACTCGCCCGAAAGCGATCACCACGTAATTAAATTTTTACTCGCTTGAAAGCGATCACCATTTAACTAAGTCCCACTCGAATACCCTTCCCTTACGAGCATAAAGCCCTCTATGCTCGTAACAAGGGACTAATTCGATCACCGGGGAATATCTTTTCAAATTTTCTTGAACATAAAGCCCTTTATGCTCGACCAAAGACTTGAAAAGATATTCAACTCAAACCCTTTAACCGGGCTGAAAAGCTCATGCTCGATAAAAGGAAATGATCGAAAAACAATAAAAGCCAACTCGAAAACCTGCTTTCAAACACGAAGTTGAAGAGACAATCGAGCTTCACCATTGCTAATTATCATGAAAGAAAAGGATCAAAGAATTACATATTGTAAATCAATTACCAATAGTATTTCTTCAAATGATCCGCATGCCATGGATGCTTTAACTCATCACCATCCTCTGTTCGCAACATGTAGGTGCCTTCTTTAACAATTCTCGAAACTTGAAAGGGGCCTTCCCAGTTTGGTGACAACTTCCCCCACTCAGCTCGATGGCCCGTGGCCTCAATCTTACGAAGGACCCAATCCCCCACAGCAAATGATCGACCACGAACTCTCTTATCGTGGTGAGCCTTTGCTCGTTGCTTATAGTTGGCCATTCTCATTTTGGCTTCCAGCCGCTTTTCTTCCAATAAATCCAAATCTGCTGCTCGAGCTGTGTGATTAGACCCGGCATTGTAGTTTAAGACCCTATGAGTGGGCAAATACATCTCTACTGGAGCCATAGCATCAGACCCATAAGCCAGAGAAAAGGCAGTCTCTCCTGTTGGACCCCTTACTGTCGTTCTAACTGCCCACAAGGCAGAAGGCAACTCGTCTACCCATCTTCCAGCTTTTTCTTCCAAATTCCTCTTCAACACATGCAAGATTTGCTTATTTGCAGCTTCAGCCTGCCCATTACCTTGTGGATACGCCACAGATGATTGCCAATGTTTTACCCTCATCTGCTCGCATGCCTTGGTAAACTTTTCCGAAAACTGGGTCCCATGATCAGACACAATTGCTCGCGGGACTCCAAACCGGCACCATATGTGCTCGTGTACAAAGTCAATGACGTTTACCTCACTTATGGTCGCCAATGGCTTCGCTTCCACCCATTTCGTAAAATAATCCACCGCGACCACTGCATACTTGAATTTCGACCGAGCAACGGGAAAAGGACCAATCAAGTCTATTCCCCACATATCAAACGGCCACGATGCTATAACAGGAGTCTGCTCGGTAGATGGCAATCGTGGAATGTCCGCGTAACGCTGACACTTGTCACACCGACGAACATACATCTCGGCATCCCGTCGCAAGGTTATCCAATAAAATCCAGCTGCTAACACTTTCTCAGCTAATGATCGTTGGCCAGGGTGACCTCCACACTTGCCTTCATGCACTTCGCCCAAGATCCCTTAGTCATCTGCGGGCGAACACACCTCAATAAAGGTCGGGTATAAGATGCGATACAAAATGTTGTCCAAGATAATGTAACGGCATAGCAGTTTGAATGGTCTAAGCTTCCTTTTTATCCTCGAGGTAGCATCCGTGCTCGATGTAGCTCGGAGATCATCTATCCAACATTTTGCGGTAGGCTCTATGTCCATAACCACTTCTTTCGATGGCAGGAACTTCCAAATGCTCGATCATGACTCCAGGATGTAAAGATTGGATTTCATCCTCAGCCATCTTTGACAGGTAATCTGCTCGCATGTTATCCTCCCGAGCAATTCTTCCTAATTCCCAGTAATCAAAATCTTTCAAAATTTCTCTCACCATCGCACTGATAGCGAACCAAGATCGGGTGATGTACTCGTAGTCGCCATGACTTGATTTACCACCAGGCGAGAATCACGATATGACGACGATGCCCGCACTCCAATGTCTTGTGCGAGCTCGAGACCAGCAATTAAAGCTTATTCGGCCGGTTGTTTGAAGGAATTTGAAACGCCTTAATGCCTTTTCAAATTCTACATCTTGCTCTGGTGGAACTAACACTAGACCAGAGCGGCCCGGCTCCCAAATCGACTAGCCGAACCATCAACATGAAGTTCCGGCAATATTACGGCCTCGGCTTTGGACTTGCCTTACTGGTCGTCGCGTTTTACTCTACACTTCTTCCTCGACGGGATCCTTGAAGCTTGTTTGACCCGAGCCACGAAATCTGCTATAGCTTGCGCCTTGATTGCTTTCGCCGCGGTGATAATCGATGTCAAACTCGGTTAACTCAATTGACCAAGTAAGTAACCGACCCAGGTATCGGCTTGTGCAAAATCTTTTCGCAGAGGCAAATCCGTGTACACAACAATTGAATGAAGCGGAAAAATAAGCTCGAAGTTTCGGCGGCAAGCAACAAGAATAAGCCAATTTCTACTGCATTAAAATATCTTCCTCTACATCGGTGAGGGCTTTTGATACATAATAAACAGGCTTTTGTATATTGCCTTCCTCCACTAATCAAAACGGCTACCGCCTGCTCGGTAGCCGCCAGATAAACATACAACTTTTCCCAAAGCCAGGGCTACTTTCAGCAAGGGTGGACTTCCCAAATACTTCACCAATTCTTGAAAGCTTTCGGCATTCGGAGTCCATTCAAACCCTTTATTACCCCGAGAATCTTGAAAAAAGGCAAGCACCTTTGCCGACCTCGAGATGAACCTTCTAAAGCAATCACCTGCCATTAAGCCTGCGCATCCTTAACACGCGAGGAAGCTTCATAGTGACTAACGCCTTTATTTTCTGGATTAGCTTCAATTCCCTTTCGGTAACCATGAAACCGAGGAACTTACCAGCCTTTACCCCGAACACACATTTGCTCGGATTCAACTTCATGTTGTTCTTCCTGAGGTTAGCAAAAGTCTCACCCAAATCCTCTGTATGCTCGCGCCCTTTAGTCTTGACCACCATATCATCGATATAAGCCTCCACATTTCTCCCAGGCTGCGAGCTAAACACCACATTGACCATCCTTTGATAAGTGGCCCGTCGTTCTTCAAACCAAAGGGCATCATCTTATAACAATCTGACCCTCTGGCTGCTCGGAAAGCTGTTAGAGCCTTATCATGTTCACCATCTTCACTGATGATACGGAGTAAGCATCTATAAAGGCGAAGCTCGAACCGGCAATGGCGTCGACCAACTTGTCAATTCTCGGCGAGAGGATAACAATCCTTCGGACAAGCCTTATTCAGATCCGTGAAGTCAACACACATCCGCCACTTGCCGTTTGACTTCTTCACCATAACCACATTAGCCAACCAAGTTGGATAATGTATCTCCTCAATAATATCTGCTCTGAGTAACTTGTCGACTTCCTCCTTTATCGCTTGATCCTTCTCTATCGAATAAACGTGGTTGGTAATTATTTCTTTGGATTGGCCGGTAAGGCGGATCAACATTCAAGCGATGCAAAGCCACGGCCTCGCTCACCTGCATGTCCTACGGTCGCCAAGCGAAAACATCGGGCGGTGCGGTTGCTTAATTAAGCTTTCTCTTGCCTCTGCTTAGTCAGCTTCGACCAATCTTGATCTTACGCTGCGGATAATGCGGATTGATGACTACCTCTTGGCTTCGTCTTGGTAGTGAACTACGGTTCGTCTCGCATTTGGGCGTGTCACGCTCCCATCAAGCGAGCTTTTTCCTTGCAAGGCACCAGCGAAGGCCCTAATCTTCAACGCCGTGCGAAGTCACCAAGTAATCCCGGGACTCAAAGACATCAACCGGTCCACTAGCCTTGGTCTTGCAGGTGTATTCTTTAATGTTCGGAAAAATCAACCCCTGTGCTGATAATCTGGACCCACTAGATAAGCCCAATCCAAAACACCTGGCTTTCAACGTGTTCTTGAATCCTCACAGCCCAACTCTGTAATGACAATAAGCAAACGTAAACTAGGCAGGGGCACTCCCTGCAAAGGCCCTACGGCTGTGAATCGATCTGCTGAGTAAGCCGTTAAGTAAATAATTTGACAGAGTTTTGGCTAGAGAATCAGATTGCGCATACCTCTCTCTAAGTTTCGCCAAGCTTTTATATGTGCCGGAGGCATAACTGCCCATGATCATGAATAACTGCCCATTATTAGCATTTAACTGCCCACGATTGGCATTAACCGCCCATGACTGGCATTAACTGCCCATGATTGGCATTAACTCCCTTACAAATGGCCATAGCCTCTGGTCGGGATTCTTGCTCGGGTGTAATCACCCTCAACTGTTACCTTGATCTTCACCGGACATGAGTGTCCTCAACTATTTGTAACTCTTACTGGTGCAATCGAGCAATGATGCTCGTTCATCGATGTTGCTCGCTTAGCTAAGCTCCCGTCTCTTAAGTAAGTTGCTGGACCCAGGCGAGATTTTAGGTTACTCGTGTAACATCTTTGCTCGCTTGCTCGGAAGTTCTACACATGCTTGACACGTGGCTCCTGGCTCGGGCCTAATTGGGCCGGGCAGCTCACTAACCACAATCATACTAAACTAGATTGGAACTTGGAAGATCAACTCTAGTTCCTCTTTGTAAGTGTCACTTCCATCAATTTAGAATATGATTTCAACCAAAAAAGAGAACAATGATTTGGAAATAGATCATATTGTGTCATAAATTCATCCAACCAAAAGCATAAAAAGAAAAAAAAATCGTTTGAATGAATGTCTGATAGGTTTTTTTTTTGTTTTTGTTTTTTAGGTTTTATGTTTTACTTTTTAATTTTTTAATAAAGTTTAACTTTGTCTATTGTATGATTAGGCCGGGCCGGGCTTTTCGAGCTTTACAAGTTTGGGCCAAACACAGTCCACGAGCCGGGCCAAAGAGGCCCGATTTTTTCGGGCCTTCTAATTTGAGGCCTAAGCCCTTGAAAAGTCGGGTGGTGTAGGCACCCCAAATTCGTACCCCTAATTTATAAATATTCTAAAAGATATAATTTATAAACTTATAAATGGGCTAACAGATATTAAGTTTCATGTTAAGTTTTTGTTAAGTTTCAAGAGGGCCAAAGTATCAAAAGAAAAATCAAAAAGAAAACGAACGAACAATGAATAGCAAAAGGGGGTAAAGTGGCCAAAAATGAGATGAAAAACAAAATGGGAGCCGTTTACAACAATGATGGGCGTTGCGCCCAAAAATGTTGTAGGGTGTGCCTAAATTTGTTAAGTACACTGTTACTTTCCTTCTTTGGTGCAATTTTTTCAACGCAAGGTACAACACTTTTATGTAAGGAGATAAAATGTATGGTTTCCTTCCCTGTTATGGCTCCGTATTCTCAGCCTATAAATACAGAGGCCTCAATGCACAAACAACAGAGAGAATTTTACGAAGAAAAGTGATCGAAAGTTACGCTATTGTTTTGTGATAAATCCCAAAGCACCGCTAAGCTGCCGAAATCCCTCCTAAAAACTTATACTCTCCGATCAAAGTGAAACTTAGGTACCCAATTAGGTTTCTGTTATATTTCACGGGTTCCAAAACCCAAAACAAGTTGTTGCTCTGCCCGATTCCATACACAATATCAAGCAAAAGTAAGCAGTTGTTCTACCTGATTTCAGACTCGACATCAGTATACTTCAAGCAAACATAAGCAGTTATGCCACCCGGATCCCGAGGCAAAAAGTAACCAAAGCAAGCAGTCATGCTGCCCGAATTCCGACAAAACAAAACATATAGCAAAAAAAGACTCCATCTCCCTGAAGGACAGAGCGAGCACATCTAAAATCCTGCCTAAGCGAAGTTGGTCCGAGTTATAACCCTCACACTTCAAGAAGTAGGTACTAAAGTTATTTCTATCTCCGTTTTAAGCTATATAAAAATATAATAAATTACATAAAATAATTAAGTCGTTATGATGGTAAAATTTATATTATAAAAAGGCTAAATAAAATAAGTCATTATTATAGTCTAAAATAAGTAATTGATTATATCTCTAAAATGTGTTGTCCCAAGTTCTCTTTTACTTTTCATGTCTTTACTTTAATATAATAATAGTTGTAATTTCTTCTTATTTAATTAGTTTATTTTCCTGTTTTTACTTTAATGTAGAAATAGTTATAGTTTCTTTATGTTTAAATTAATTTCTTTTCCGTTCTTACTTTAATGTAATAATATTTACATCTTCGTCCTGTTTAAATTAGTTTCTTTTTGGTTCTTATTTTAAATGTAATAATAGTTATATTTTTCTTCTATTTTAATTAGTTTTTTTTTGTCTTTACTTTAAAATAGATAATCTTTTGCCATTTAATTAGGCTCTGTTTGTTTCACGAAAAATAGCTTCCGGAAAACATTTGCCTCATTTTTCGGTGTTTGGTAACCTTAGGAAAATGTAGTCAACGGAAAATGAAGCTTTCTTTTCCGAAAAATGACTTACGGATTTATTTTCCGTAAGTCATTTTTCGAATGTTCGAGCAACCCTCCGCGCCCTTCCAAAATTACACATATTTACATACACACACAATATTTCACCCAATAAATAAATTGTTTAGAAATATAAATGGATTTTGTGCACATTATTTATAAATTATAATTTTAAGAAATATTCATTACGTCCTAAAATTAGTGTCTGCTATATTATATTATTATTTAAGAACGTCCCAAATATTATTTATTTTATTTTTAAAACAATTTTTCATATCAATTATTAATAAAAAAATATTTGTGAGCTTGAAAAAAGATGAAACGTATTGATTTGACACCATTAATAATAAATTGAGAATTATTAAAAGAAAATTATTTAAACTTCAACACTATTTTATATTCAATAAGTGTATTAATATTAGAATATGTCTTTTGTATTTATTCATATATTGTTTTCCGTAACATTTTTCGTGTATTTGCCAAACATCCAAAAATGTTTTCCGATATATTTTCAAAAGATTTACCAAACACCTAAAAATGAAAAAATTTCATTTTCCATAAATCATTTTCCGTAAAACAAACGGAGCTTTAGTTTATTTTATGCACATACTTTAAATATATAAATAGTTATATTTCTTATTATTTAATAAGTTTCTTTCCTGCTTGTGCATGTAACCTGGTCGGACAGGTAAGGCCTATGTCCGGTCAGGTTTGGGCGGAATATGTCTGATTCTTTGCATGATGCAAGCGTAGTCCCCAGGCTTGGCCCCTGGTCGGGGCAGGCAAGGCTTGTGTTCGACTAGGCTTTATGGGGGTTATAGTGCTCTGCTCGGTGCCTTACTAGCTCTATCCGCTAGGTGGGCAGGTCTCATGCTAATTAAGCTCATGACTGCCACGTGATGATCGCTTGTGCCTTGCTCGTGACTTGTTTTGGGCCGGACACATCACAATATTTTTTTACCAAACAATGTTTAAGAATCCAATCTATAGATCTATTTTCATAGAATCTCGTCACTAACAACAAATTATGCAAAATCGATTCCATTATGTGTACTTAATCCTCTTATTTAATGATAACTACTATATAAGGGGTGAGTTTGGTTCGGTTCATTCCAAAAAATTTTTTTAAAAAAGAAAAAAAATGGAACCAAACAAATAGTCTTGTTCTTAAAAAATTTAGTACCTCAACCAATGCAATATGTATGAGTTTGTCCGGTCCAAAACCAACCGAAGACATACGAGAACTAGGACTGGACCAATATTATGGTTTTTACTTTTTAATACAAATACAACTTAAAATTTTAAAGACTTAAGCTTCATAAAAAGATTAGAAAAATTCGATAAAAGTATATTCAATAATTAAAAATGTTGAAATCATAGACTCATAGCAAGGAAATTAAGAATATATATATATATATATATATATATATATATATATATATATATATATATATATATATATATATACAGATCGGGCTGTTGGAAAAAGCTAATAACCGGCCAGGATTGATTTTTACCAAACACAATCACTGGCCAAGATTTAATGTAATTGGCCGGTTGAAAAAGCTATTTACCGGCCATGATTTGTTTTTACGAAACACAATCACCGGCCATGATTCAATTTCATCCACAACCGTTTTTTTACACGTTTATTTTTATTCACAACCGTTTTCTTTATCTTCCTCGCCATCTATTCATATTCCTATTACTTCTCTTACTCTACTCCATCTCTTATTCTAATTCTCAACTCCCTCTGCATCTCTCATCTTCCCTTTAGTGAAACCCAATTTATAATAGAGCCCCATCCCGTTCTTCTTCCCTATTCCTATTCTCCTACTCCTACTCCATCTCGAAGCTTCAGTTCATCCGTCCTCCTCCCCCTCTCATCTGTCCCGGTGAATTCTCTTTCAACTGTCCCGGCGTTTCGCCAGCCTCGCCATCTCACTATCTCCTCTGTTATCCCGTTCTTCAAGCTTCCTGTTCAGCCCCATCCCTTTCTTCAAAGGAGCAAGGAATACGCGTGGACCTGCTTGCTCCAAATGCTTGAACGTGCGACAGATCAACAGCAACTCCACCCCACCAGCAGCTTTGTTCACACGTTTGCTCCGATGTCAAACAAATAGAAAAAACTGAGACAACGGAAAAGGGGAAATAAATAAACATCAAGCCCACCCGTTTCCATTTTTCCTTTTCCTTTGTGTAATTCGCCGGTGATCAAACAATTAGACCGTCCGACCGTTATTAGATTGAGAGAGGAGAGGGAAAGAAAGAGAGGAGAGACAAAACGTCGCCCTTGCTTCTCCCTTTCTTCTCTCTCACCGCCGGAACTTATCTCCATTTATCGGCGTAAAAGTCAAGTCAACATGAACCAGAAGGCTAACGTCTCCAAAGAGCTTAATGACAAGCACAGAAAGGTTACAAACTTCATCTCCGGTCAACACCTCATTGTCATTTGCTTTCGATCTCATTAGATTTGATTTGTTACTGTTTGTATCTCGGTCATTGATTCTTCTTAATGGATATTTTGGTTTTGTTATTATTATTGTTTGATATTTCAGTTTATTGGTTCGATTTTTGCTCCACTTTTCCTATTTTAATTATAAAGATTGGAGATATATGATATATTATCGATTATTGCCTGGAATCATACGCATGAAAGTTGCTATCTTTGATTGCTCTCCGTTCCCTTATGATTTTAATTTATATTAATTTGTAAGACGCAATAGTTTGGTTGAGATTAGATATTTTCTGAGGTTACTTTGGGTGGGTATGTGGCACCCCGACCCAGATTCCAATGCGAAACCCCAAGTCGGACCGCCTAAATATAAACAAGTAGGCATACGCAAGTAGGAATATAAAATTTCACGTGGCGCAACATCGCATACAATTAACAACTCGGCTACACTTGGCCGGAAAATAACAGAAAAATAAACAAGTCTTCGGCGACGTTACAGTCGGAACCCAACAACTACTCCTACAATTTTAACACATGCATATAATAACCTCAACGACCACAACCTACCGGAGACAACAACAACAATGCTATAAAAGAGTAATAAGCGGAATAAGCTGTTGTGAACCATAACATATAAACAAGCTCGACATATAAGTCGGCGTACAAAAGATTATAAATCTAGAATATTCAAGTTATACAACAACAACAACAAAACCCAAGTCAAGTCTAAGTGACTTGCTTCCCATCGTCCTTGCCAAAATAAAAGTCTTAACTACAAAGTCCCAAAAGAGCAACCTTCAAGCTCACTAGCAGTCAAACACGGATATGACGAATCTAGCGAGAACCGTCTCCTTGGCTCGGATCTAAGGAAAATAAAACAAACAAATAGGGTAAGTCATAAAGACTTAGTAAGTTACTAAAAATGCATGTTCATGTCATAACATAGCATTTATCACGATTATTGTACATGTTCATCATATAGCACTTAGCACATTATTCACTTAAGTGCGGGGAAATAAATCATACAAGTAAGATATGATAAAGGCCCGGCCGCTACGTAGCTCCTGCAATAAACTGTGTTAACTGGTTCGTGCCATTGATGTTTTGTGAATTCATCGACTAGTTCGAGAACCGCCTCGATTTAATTAGCAAGCCATTGCGGCACGTATTGATACGGCAAAGGGGCTACTTCCCCCACTGCGGCCCACAGTGGAGGCGTGTGTGAGGTCCCGCGTGCGGCGATCCATAGCGATCATCCCGACTTAATATTTATGAACAATATTTTCGACACTAAAATATTTTTAAAAATGTCTTCATCGTCGTATATTTACAAAATGGAATATTTACTTAATGGTGAATATTGTTGAATATGTCATTATCAAAATGCACCCCACTCCTACACATGCGGGCGAAAATAAATTTAACAAACATCATTAAGTAATTTTAAAAAAATAAAAACAAACACAAAAATAATGCCGATTCGACTCTAGACTCGACTGATGTGATGCAAGTAGATATTTACTCGTCATAAGCAAATAAGGATCGAATTCGACAAGAGCGAACTCATCCGACCAAGTAGGTTATTAATCTCTACCATAAATCATGTCAAGGCAATTAATTGCTCAAAACCCAACAATCGCAACAAACTTGATTGCACATAAATAAGTTCAACTTTATATGGAATAAACCCAATCAAAAGGTGTCCAAACTTCGTAGGGATTGAAAGTAGTGTTCAACATGTTCAAATCTTCCCTAGACTCTGAAGTCTTTACTACACATTCCCAATTTTGGGGATTTGAAGCTATGTGCTTCATAAACCATCCTAGGTCCATTACTAAGTTCAACTAGATTATAAATTCTCCAAGGCATTACAATATAGTTCATATACATCATAGAGTCCAATTATGGGATAGAACACATATCAACATACCAACATATCAAGTAGGCCATGATTTGGACACTTTCACTTAGCACCACTTCAAGCAACACATATAAATAATGTTTCTAACATGTTCATAATCCTAAATAGACAAGATGAAAGGGTATAATATTCTCTTATAATCATAAAATCATCCTATACATGCTTCTAACAAGTTCCTATGTTCAAATCACAAGATGAAGGCATATGAAGCATATATGTGTACTCATTGACCTCAAAAAAATTATAGGCTTTGTTTTCCTTAGGGTCAATGAGAACTAAAACAAAGAAGAAGAAGAGTAACTTACATGTATACTACACCCAAGAACCCAAATGAGAAAACTATTAGGTAGGAAATGTTCTACTCTTCAAGCTCTTCACTTCTATGGAGGTTGTTTGAACAATGGAGGGAGGAACCATGGATGACCAAGGGAGAAGCTTCAAGGAGCCATGGAGGAACCTTGGGGAAGATGAATCCCGTTTTTGGAGAGTGAGGGAGGGAAAGTGAAGTCAAAACATCAGATTTGTGGTGTTTAAGGGTAGGAAAAGTGAGTGGGACAAGTGTCACTATGTTGTGGTCCTTTAAAATCTGATTTGGGCTTGATAATCCAACCAAAGCACTCACTTAATCATACTTAAAACAAGTTAATGATGTTAGGTTATAAGTAATGAGGGTTAGGGAGGTTTAGGTGGGGTTTGGTAAGGGTTTGGTTAAGGGGTTGAGTGCAAAAATCATCAAATAAACAAAACAGAGCATTCCAGTCTCGAGGGACCATGCGGCCGCATGGCCCTCCATAGCATGTGACCGCATGCTAGCTACCTTAGCAACACACGATTCTCTGGAGACCTTGCGGACGCAAGGCCATTTCACCTTGCGGCCGCAAGCCCGGCAGAACCAAAATGGCTTGAAAAACAACCCTAAAGACCCCCAAACACTTAGCCAAATCAATGAGGCTTCAAACCTCAATATAAATGAGTCTAAAACTCATCACAAACACCCTCAAACAACACCCGAACAACCCGAACGAATGAGGGAAAGAAGGAGAACTAAACGAGCGATTCAACCGACGATTCAACAAGCATGCAAACAAGTTTCTAAGCATATTAAGAGTATTATGAATGACTTATAAATAATTTTAAAACATATATAAACTAAGTAAACATGCTCATAAACATCGAGAATGCATAAAGGCAAGCACACAACGCTCATGCAAGAATCTGGGGTGTTACACTCTCCCCTCCTTAAGGAATTTAGTCCCTAAATTCTTACAAAGTTCATCAAACAAATGTGGATGCTTCTCGCGCATCTCCACCTCCATTTCCAAAGTCGCTTCCTCAATGTTGTGATTTCTCCAAAGGACTTTAACTAGGGGAATCCTTTTGGTTTGTAGCACTTGCTCTTTGGTATCCAAAATCTTCACGGGCTTTTCAACATAGGACATATCCGGCTCAAATGTTATCTCTTCATATTCAATTACATGTGACTCGTATTTCAAATACTTTCGCAACATAGAAACATGGAAGACATTATGAATCTCCGAGAGTGAAGGTGAATGCAACTCGATAAGCGAAAGACCCAACTCTCTCAAGAATCTCAAATGGGCCAATATATCTCGGGGTAAGTTTCCCTTTCTTGCCAAATCTTTTCGTATCCCTTCTTGGTGACACCTTCAATAATACATAATCTCCCACTTGGAACTCAATATCCCGTCTACGATTGTCCGCGTAACTCTTTTGTCGATTTTGAGCGGTGCGTAATTTGTCTCTAATCAACTTCACGCTCTCAACCGACCGTTGTACCAACTCGGAACCCCAAAGTTTTGCCTCTCCAACTTCGTCCCAACAAATTGGTGATCTACATTTACGCCCATACAATGCTTCATACGATGCCATCTTAATACTCGACTGATAGCTGTTATTATACGCAAACTCGGCTAAAGGTAAGTGAGAATCCCAGCTTCCTTTAAAATCCACGGCACAAGCTCGAAGCATGTCCTCCAAAATCTGAATCAACCGCTCGGACTAACCATCCGTTTGGGGATGAAAAGTTGTACTGAATTTCAAATCTGTTCCCAAAGCCTCCTGCAACGACCGCCAAAATCTGGATGTGAACCTCGGATCTCTATCAGACACAATGCTCACAGGTACGCCATGAAGTCTCACGATCTCATGAATGTACAAGGCTGCCAACTGAGTCAACGAATAAGTAATCGCAATCGGTATGAAGTGTGCAGACTTAGTCAATATGTCAACTATAACCCAAACTGCATTAAATCCTCTACGTGTGCGCGGTAACCCTGTCACAAAATCCATAGTAATAAACTCCCATTTCCATTCAGGAATCTCAAGTGGTTGTAGAAATCCCGCAGGCCTTTGATGTTCAGCCTTAACCTATTGACAAGTCAAACATCTCGACACATACTCCGCAATTTCCCTCTTCATGCCTTTCCACCAAAATTGTCGTTTCAAGTCCAAATATATCTCTGTGCTCCCCGGGTGAATGTTGTACCTCGTTTTATGAGCCTCATCAAGAACTTGCCTCTTCAATTCATCATTAGCAAGAACACAAATTCTTCCTTGAAATGTCAAAGTACCCTCATTATTAATCGCAAAATCAGGTGATACATTCTCAGCTAATCCATCAATTATTTTCTTCAACTCCGGATCATTCCCTTACGCTTCTTTAATCTTCCCAAATAAAACTGGCGTAGCATGAACATTCGCAAAAATCACGCCTCTGTCATAAACACTAGGACCCCAATCTCGCAAGTCTTCCAACATTTTCCATTCTCTAACCATCAAACAAGACATGTGCACTTTCCTACTCAAGGCATCCGCTACCACGTTTGCCTTCCCCGGGTGATACAAGATAGTACAATCATGGTCCTTTAATTTTTCCATCCACCTTCTTTGTTTCATGCTCAATTCCTTTTGGGAAAATAAATACTTTAAACTCTTGTGGTCGGTGAAGATCTCAAACTTAGCCCCATATAAATAGTGCTTCCATTTATGGCAACGCAAAAATGATCGCAGCCAACTCTAAATCGTGCATTGGGTAATTCTGTTCATGGGTAGACAACTTCCTCGACGCATAAGCGATAACTCTACCATTTTGCATCAGCACACATCCCAAACCTTCCTTAGAAGCGTCGCTATAGATCACGAAATTATCCCCTCCATTAGGCAAGGCCAAAATAGGTGTCGTTGTCAACCGCTTCTTAAGCTCTTGGAAACTAGCCTAGCATTTCTCGCTCCAAACAAATGGTGTATTCTTTTGTGTCAATCTAGTCATAGGAGTCACAATCCGAGAAAAACCCTCAATAAATCTCCGCTAGTAACCCGCCAGACCCAAGAAACTCCGAACATCGGTAACCGAACTAGGTCTCTTCCAATTCATCACCGTTTCAACCTTAGAAGGATCAACGGCTATCCCGGCACTAGAAACAATGTGCCCTAAAAATGATACTTCCTCTAGCCAAAAGGCGCATTTACTAAACTTCACATAAAGTTGTTTCTCCCGAATAATGGACAAGACAATCCTCAAGTGTTTCTCATGCTCCTCCCGAGATTTCGAATACACTAAGATATCATCAATAAAGACTACCACGAAACAATCAAGATAGTTATGAAAGACACGGTTCATCAAATCCATAAACACTGCTGGTGCATTTGTCAACCCAAACGGCATCACTACAAATTCAAAGTGCCCATATCTAGTGCAAAAAGCCGTCTTTAGAATGTTTTTCTCTCTAACCTTCAATTGATAGTAGCCCCATCTCAAGTCAAGCTTAAAATACACAATCGACCCTTGCAATTGGTCAAAAAGATCATCAATGTGGGGTAGTGGATATTTATTCTTAATGGTCATCTTATTCAATTCCCGATAATCTATGCACAACCGCAAACTCCCATCTTTCTTCCTTACAAATAAGGCTGGTGCGCCCCAAGGCGACACACTCGGTTTAATAAAGCGAATCTCTAGAAGTTCTTGCAATTGAATTTTCAACTCCTTAAGCTCCACGGGCGCCATCCTATACGGTGCCTTAGAAATCGGTGAAGTCCCCGAATAAGCTCAATACAAAATTCTATCTCCCTATCGGGTAGCATAGCATGGTCGGTAGAAAATACATCGGGAAACTCACATACTACCGGAACCTCTTCTAATTTCGGTGGAGACTTCTTCTTATCGATAACACATGCAAGATAACCCATACACCCTTGTGATAATAACTTTCTAGCCCTTAGAGCAGAAATAAAATGCAGGGTCGGTCCTGAACTTTTGGGGGCCCAGGGCGAAAAGAAAAGAAAAGACCCCCTAAAAATATATTAAAATACAATTTTAGACGAATAATTTTTTTTTTTGACTTTTTATCGTTCATAGTATTGAAAATGTACAACACCTATAAATGTATAAGAAAAATAAGCATTAAAATTTTATTGAAAACTACTATTTTACATCTATTTAAACAATTTATGACAAAAATGATATACCCCATCAATCTTTTTCTTTTTTGACTTCTGGATAGATATTTTCTTGATAACATATTTGTACTAAAAATTCAAGTTAAAAAAAAACACAATCGCTAATAAAGTTGAGAACTAAAGAAACATAAGCAATAAAAATGAGTCGAATAGCAACAACAAAAAAACTTGAGTTTTGCTTGAAATGTAATAATTAAACTATGGGAGATGGATGAGAGGAAATTAGCTTGGAAAAGAAGAGAGTGGACCTAAAATAAAATAAATAGAAGGCTTGGCAGAGACTTGAACTCATTACCTACATATTCACATTACCCAACAATTTCCATTGAGCCAAGAAGACAATCATGCATTTAAGTTACGTGGTATATAATATATTTTTAAAATCTGGCCTACACTTCTTTGAAATTAGGCCCTCTAGAATTTTGGGCCCTGTGCAAAGGCCCATGTTGCACCTGCTCAGGGTCAGGCCTGATAAAATGCAACCCACTCAATGCATGATCACCCACAAATGTAAATTCAGGCACACCCAGCATAGAAAAAGTAACCCGCTTTTTATGGCAGTCAACTAAAGCATGATAAGCACATAACCAATCCATACCAAGAATCACATCAAAATCACGTATAGGTAGAACTACCAAGTCCGCATGCAAAGTGTGGTCACCCACCAATACATCACAAGATTTAAACACTTCAGATGCCAGCATATATTCCCCAAGCGGGGTAGACACTTCAAGCAAATAAGGCAAAGGTTGAGGCAGCACACATAGATTCTCAACAAAGTGCGAAGCAACATAAGAATGTGAAGACCCTGGATCTATGAGAACTTGAGCCTTATGATCAAATATAGAAAGAGTACCTCTTATCACTGCCGTAGACCCCTGAACCTCGTGTTGATCTAGCGCAAACACACGACCCTGAACCTTAGGTCTACCATCCCCATCTCTCTTAGCCCCAGACTGCTGACCAGCGCTACCCGACTGATTGGCCTTAAGCTTTGGACAATCTTTCTTCAAGTGAGTCCCGTCACCACAATAATAACACTTCCCATTCTTTCCCCAACATCTATCAACTGTGTGTCCAGGCTTCTGACAGAATGAACAAATCATAGTCTCATTACGTGATCCCAGTTTCCCCTGAGAAGAAGAAGTGTTGTTACCCTGCTGCTTTCCTGACTGTGGCCTACTTTGGCCTCCACCTCTCCTATCTCGGTTGCCTTGGTATCCTCTCATGTTACCTAAATTATTACCTTGATTAACAATCTTAGTAGACTGTCGTGCATTGCTTGAATTATTCTTGCTTCGGTGCTCCTCAATATCCTGCTCCACCTCATAAGCTCGATCAACCGCACTCCGATAATCTGTAAGCTTAAGTGTTAAAATCTGCTTCCTAAATTCGGTCCTCAACCCCTTAACAAACTTATGTGTTCTCCGTGCTTCGGTAGGAATCAAGTACGTGCAATAACGGCTCAACTCAGTGAACTTCGCAGAATACTCCGCTACAATCATGCTACCCTGCTCAAGATCATAAAATTCTTTCTCCCTCTTGTTGCGAACTACATCCGGCACATACTCATTTTTAAACTCCCTTTGAAAATTATCCCAAGTAATAGGAACTTGTTGCATCTCCCAACTTTCCTTCAACACGTTCCACCAATGTTCGGCAGCTCCCTTGAACTTGAATGTTGCCAACATAACTCTCTCTTCATCGGTACATCCCAACATAGACAATAGTTTGATCATCTCTTCCATCCATAACTCAGCCTCCCTAGGTTTCGGCTCCCCAAGAAATGCACTAGGTTTCAGCTTAAGAAATCTCTCTAGAAGGGTGGTGTCATTCCTCAGTCTCGGTGGTGGTATTACCTCCTCCTATCGAAGTGGTGGGGGTGGTGGTGCTCCCTCAACTTGACCTCCCTGGCCTGCCCCTGCCCGAAAAGCCATCAATCTACGATGTAGCTCTGCCATCTGCGCATCTAGACCCACCGGATTTTGCGGCGGTGGTACCTCAGCCTCAGGCTCGACCGGACCTCTACTGGGTCTACCTCTACCACGGCCATTACCATCCCTAGGATTCTCCATCGAACCCCTACAAGAATTCACTCGATGATAAAATCAACACACAAATAACCAACCCACCTCGGCCATGGAACCTATCTCGGCTAACTATAGCTATAGCTCGATACCAAGCGTGGCACCAGGCCGGATTCCAATGCGAAACCCCAAGTCGGACTGCCCAAATATAAACAAGTAGGCATGCGCAAGTAGGAATATAAAATTTCACGTGGTGCAACATCACATACAATTAACAACTCGGCTTCATTTGGCCGAAAAATAACAGAAAAATAAACAAGTCTTCGGCGACGTTACAGCCGGAACCCAACAACTACTCCTACAATTTTAACACATGCATATAATAACCTCAACGGCCACAACCTGCCGGAGACAACAACAACAATGCTATAAAAGAGTAATAAGCGGAATAAGCTGTTGTGAACCATAACATATAAACAAGCTCGACATATAAGTCGGCGTACAAAAGATTATAAGTCTAGAATATTCAAGTTATACAACAACAACAACAAAACCCAAGTCAAGTCTAAGTGACTTGCTTCCCATCGTCCTTGCCAAAATAAAAGTCTAACTACAAAGTCCCAAAAGAGCAACCTTCGAGCTCACTAGCACTCAAACACGGATATGGCGAATCTAGCAAGAACCGTCTCCTTGACTCGGATTTAAGGAAACAAAACAAACAAATAAGGTAAGTCATAAAGACTTAGTAAGTCACTAAAAATGCATGTTCATGTCATAGCATAACATTTATCACGATTATTGTACATGCTCATCATATAGCACTTAGCACATTATTCACTTAAGTGCGGGGAAATAAATCATACAAGTAGGATATGATAAAGGCCCGGGCGCTACGTAGCTCCTGCAATAAACTGTGTTAACTGGTTCGTGCCATTGATGTTTTGTGAATTCATCGATTAGTATCAAGAACCGCCTCGATTTAATTAGCAAGCCATTGCGACACGTATTGATACGGCAAAGGGGTTACTTCCCACTGCGGCCCACAGTGGAGGCGTGTGTGAGGTCCCGCGTGCGGCGATCCATAGCGATCACGAATCTCGCAATTCGTGAAGGCGATGTATCGCCCCACCCTGACGTATAAAACAAACCAAATAATGCCAGTTGGACTCAATGTGATGCACAAGTAGATATTTACTCGTCATAAACAAATAAGGATCAAATTCGACTAGAGCGAACTCATCCGACCAAGTAGGTTATTAATCTCTACCATAAATCATGTCAAGGCAATTAATTGCTCAAAACCCAACAATCGCAACAAACTTGATTGCACATAAATAGGTTCAACTTTATATTGAATGAACTCAATCAAACGGTGTCCAAACTTCGTAGGGATTGAAAGTAGTGTTCAACATGCTCAAATCTTCCCTAGAGTCGACTCCGTTGAGTCTTTACTACACATTCCCAATTTTGGGGATTTGAAGCTATGTGCTTCATAAACCATCCTAGGTCCATTACTAAGTTCAACTAGATTATAAATTCTCCAAGGCATTACAATGTAGTTCATATATATCATAGAGTCCAATTATGGGATAGAACACATATCAACATACCAACATATCAAGTAGGTCATGATTTGGACACTTTCACTTAGCACCACTTCAAGCAACACATATAAATAATGTTTCTAACATGTTCATAATCCTAAATAGACAAGATGAAAGGGTATAATATTCTCTTATAATCATAAAATCATCCTATACATGCTTCTAACAAGTTCCTATGTTCAAATCACAAGATGAAGGCATATGAAGCATATATGTGTACTCATTGACCTCAAAAAAATTATAGGCTTTGTTTTCCTTAGGGTCAATGAGAACTAAAACAAAGAAGAAGAAGAGTAACTTACATGTATACTACACCCAAGAACCCAAATGAGAAAACTATTCGGTAGGAAATGCTCTACTCTTCAAGCTCTTCACTTCTATGGAGGTTGTTTGAACAATGGAGGGAGGAACCATGGATGACCAAGGGAGAAGCTTCAAGGAGCCATGGAGGAACCTTGGGGAAGATGAATCCCGTTTTTGGAGAGTGAGGGAGGGAAAGTGAAGTCAAAACATCAGATTTGTGGTGTTTAAGGGTAGGAAAAGTGAGTGGGACAAGTGTCACTATGTTGTGGTCCTTTAAAATCTGATTTGGGCTTGATAATCCAACCAAAGCACTCACTTAATCATACTTAAAACAAGTTAATGATGTTAGGTTATAAGTAATGAGGGTTAGGGAGGTTTAGGTGGGGTTTGGTAAGGGTTTGGTTAAGGGTTTGAGTGCAAAAATCATCAAATAAACAAAACAGAGCATTCCAGTCTCGGGGGACCATGCGGCCGCATGGCCCTCCATAGCATGTGACCGCATGCTAGCTACCTCGGCAACACACAATTCTCTGGAGACCTTGTGGATGCAAGACCATTTCACCTTGCGGCCGCAAGCTTGGCAGAACCAAAATGGCTTGAAAAACAACCCTAAAGACCCCCAAACACTTAGCCAAATCAATGAGGCTTCAAACCTCAATAAAAATGAGTCTAAAACTCATCACAAACACCCTCAAACAACACCCGAACAACCCGAATGAAGGAGGGAAAGAAGGAGAACTAAACGAGCGATTCAACCGACGATTCAACAAGCATGCAAACAAGTTTCTAAGCATATTAAGAATATTATGAATGACTTATAAATGATTCTAAAACATATATAAACTAAGTAAACATGCTCATGAACATCGAGAAAGCATGAAGGCAAGCACACAACGCTCATGCAAGAATCCGGGGTGTTACAGGGTGCTATCATATGATTTATATTTTGTGTAATATAAAATATCCAAATATTCACCAAAGAGACATATGTTGTACAGAAAGCATGTCATAGAATTTGAGCTTATTGTGCTTAACAAGAACAAACATTACTCGAGTCATTTAATATAGGGTTGACAATTGGGTGGGTTGGATCGGATATGAGTTGGGTCGAAACGGGACGGGTTGAAATGGGTAATGGGTCAGAACGGGTCGATCTTTTTCGATTCGTAATTTTCCATCAAAAAACATATATATATTTAGTAAAAAAATAACGAGTCGAAATGGATAACGGGTTCGACACACTTTAATCCGACCCAAATCGACTTGTTAATTTATTTTGCCAACAAACGTAACGGCTCGGGTTAAGTCGGGTAATTTTCAGACTGCGTTAGGTGAGTTAGCATGTTTTGGATTGTAATTACCAGACATAATTTAATAGGAAGACGTTACCCATTTTGGACGTAGCAAAATTCGTCTTAGTGGCATCAAAAGATATTTTGTATTCTGACTTATATATGTAAAAGGAAATATGTATTTATTAATTTATTTTTATCATGCTCGGTTCATATGTTTATCACGCTCATACTGACACCGTTATTTATTAATAAATTCTCAAACCGGCGCCGTGTCATCGTCACGGGCAAAAGTATTAGTATATATATATATATATATATATATATATAATAAACAACTAATTGGGTTGGTTCCGTGTTTTTTTGGTTTGAGAACCGGGACCGACCCAAATTATTGATTATATGAAAATTCAGATCTGAAACCAAATCAAAGTATTAATCCGATTCAATTTTGATTGGTTCAGTTCAATTCTGAAAAACTTCTGCACACCTTTATTCTCTCTATCTCTCTCTCTCTCTCTCTCTATATATATATATATATATATATATATATATATATATATATGTGTGTGTGTGTGTGTGTGTGTGTGTGTGTGTGTGTGTGTGTGTGTGTGTGCAACATACCTCATTTACCATAATTAGCTTTTTGATTACTTTTATAAGAAGGTATTTCATTCTCTTAGTGCCCGTTTGGTAGCCATACTAGGATAAGTGTTATTATTAATCCTAGTATTATTAGTGCTCTCACTAATAATACTAGGATTACTAATCATATTTCAAATAATAACATGATGTTTGGTAGCTCTAGGATTAGATGTTTTAATCCTATCATGATGTTTGGTAACACTAGGATACGAGTTAGTATTATTAATTTTTTCCAACAATAACCCTTGTACAATCATCAAACATATGCACAAATTGAATATTTTTCAAAATTGTTAGAAGTATAACTTGAAAAAGTATGAACAATCATGATAGAAAAATTAAAAATCATTTTTTTTTATTTTTGGATTCTTAACTTGATATCTCCTTTATAAAGGCCAAAAAAAAAAAAAATTGGGCGTCACATCCCACATAATTTCAACCACCCAACAATATAAATTAATAAAAAATTTAAATCCACTTGTCCTAAAATCTCAACAAATCAATTGGAAAATATGTTTTCACAATAACATGATACTACAAAATAATCTAAAACTACTCCCATAAAATACCAACAACGCAATTGTAATCTTATATATAAAAACCGATATAATTCTAAGTATCAATAGCTTTCAATCCAAAAACCACCACCAACATAATCAAGTGGAATCAACATACATAATCCTATGAAAAAAACCAACATAATCCAAAAAATAACACCAACCTAAGCGTAACATGGGGGGGGGGGGTTTGAAATCTAGTTATTATTGTTTTTAAGAATCATCTTCACCATCTCCATGCGAAGTTTCGTCACTTTTAAAGCCACGAAAAGCATCAAGTATGTGAGGTTTCAAAGCCAATTGATATGCTACGGACACACGTTCTGTAAGAGGCAATCCAAGAGGTTCAAGTAGATCATCAAGTTGCTCTCTCTTATTACTTTGGTCTTTTTCATGCCCGAAACGACCAACCATTGCTTGTAGTGAATCTGCAACTCGTTCCAGTGCTTTTGAACCATTCTCCAGATTTTTGTTCAATTCCTTACCTATTTCTTCATTAACTCTTTTACGCTTCCTTGGCTCTAGTCCAGATTTTGTAGGTAACTTATTTTGAGTAACACATACTGAAGCTTCTATGTCCTCGAGTCCCACTTCAGGAGCATCCAAATCATGAACATTAGTAGTAGTTTGTTGTAAGTTATTTGCAGCATCATTAGGAGTCTCAGTAAACTCTCCAGTCGCCCTATCGTTATCCCATAATTTGCACCAGTCAGGGTAGAACGGGAAGGACTTCGTTCTAAGTGTTCTTACACTTTTATCTCTCTATGAACATTAAAAAAGAATTAATTAGACATATATTTGTAATGTTAAATTGTTGGTTGTAACAAAGTATAATACCTTCATATAGTGATTCCAGACTTCATCTTCATCATTCGTTACCATGTTGTGATTGCTGCTCCAACCAAATCCCGAAAGACCCACCATTGATGATATAAGACCATGATACTTTTTCCAATCTTTCACCTTGGATTCGATGTGTGGGTATGCTTTTAAATCCACACCTGGAATTTTCTTTTTTATATCCACTTCAAGTTGCTTAAGATAACCAGTCTTGAAAGTTCCATCTTGCTTCCAAGTATGATTGTTTATATCTAAAAAACAATCTATCAACACTTGCTCCTCCCTCGCAGACCATATCCTCATGGTTCCTTGAGGTGGAATCATTGGACTTGTTACGTGGAGGTGCCATAGCTATTGAAATATAAACAAACCACATAAGCAATAAAATCAAATCTCAAGTTTATGGAGACATGCATTTTGAGAAGAGATGTTATATAATAACAGTGCTATTATATCACGTTCATCAACACTATCAAGGTTAAATGTTGTTTCATATTAACAATTCAAAACAAATACATGCCTGGAAAAAAAAATGTTTGTATTAAATTAAAATTCAATATGAAACTCTAAATATAGCAAAATTTCAATACAAGACAAGTACGACATAGCAATAGTATCGTTCAATTTGCCTCTCTCCAAGCATTATACATCTCATGGGCTAATGTGTCCCTCCAAGCTGTCCATTCATCTGAAGTGTCAACTGAATCAACAAACTCAACTTCTTCACCATTATCACCATTATTAGCATCTCCATTAACTTCATTGGTCACATTCTCATTTTGGTCGAGTAGAACCTCAATTGGATCAATGTCCATCTCTCGGCGAATGAGATTGTGTAAAATACAACATGCCATGACTATTCTACCATGGGTCCGTATAGGGTAGTAAGAAGGACATCTCTCTATAACGTTACGTGCTTGTGCATGCTTCATGTTAAAATATTCCTCTGGACTTTCTGGAGGTTCTCCATTGCGAAATGTGCCTAAGTGGTATCGTCGGGACCGATATGGTGCTAGAAAACCAGGTCCATTGGTATATCCTGCATCAACCAGGTAATATTGGCCTGGCACAAAATTTTATTTAGTTACTTTCTATGTTATAAAAAAGTTGGTTAATTCAACAAATAAACCTATACAATTATTTTACCGTGAGGGATCCTCAATCCATTTGGCCTAGTAACAGCATCACGTAACACTCTACCATCTGCTGCCGAACCTTCCCATCCGGTCAATACGAATATAAAATTCATATTATTATCACATACCCCTAGCACATTCATGGCTATTTCGCCCTTCCGAGATCTATATCTGGGCTTTGCTTCCTCGCCACAGTTCACTCTAATATACGTACCGTCTAATGCACCCAAGCAACCCTACACATAAAATAAGAAATATGTGTGTGTGTACATATATGAATGCCAATGTAATAACTAGAATATATGCATATTAGTTTTACTTTACCTCAAAAAGGTTCCACCTTGAATCAGTGGAGTTCGGAGGTTCAGGTTCAGGTCTTACGAACAATTGCGGACCAAGCATCACAACTGCATTGAGGACCTCGTTGAAGTAGTTACTAACAGTTTGTCCTGATCTCCTCATGTTATATGCTATGATTCTATTTTTTTTTTTTTGTGATGCGCAAGAATGGCTAAAAATATAGCTACTTTCTCTTCTATTGATACATACCTAGAGTCAGATACCCCTTTATCCCTAAGCATATCACAAAGGAGGATGAATGTGTGTCTATTCATTCGCAAGTTGTTGATGCAAGACGTTTCACATTCTGTAACCAACCTATTAATTTCTTCAACTTGCCTAGGAATCTTATCAAACATTGTATACAACCGCTTGTCATCATTTTTAAAAATCCATTTTCAATCGCGTAGGTAACAGCGATAGTCATCATGTTGTAGAAGGCATGTACAGTTACCAAAACAGCATGCATCGCAAGAAAAACTGCTATCTCTCCCTCATGATTTAGTGAATCCATTTCAAGATTTTCATCATGATTTGGTGAATCCATATCTATACAACACGCAAACAAATTAACATTAACTACTAAGCATGCAATAAAAAAAAGTGAACTTCAATCAACACGTTACAGGAAGTATCATTACAAGTTATTGGTTCACCAAGCGCAAGTAATTGGCAAGGCAGCAATACGAATACGTTTATTTATAAATACATCAATGGCCCGTAACACTATCTAAACGATGTTTTTTGGCCTTAAAAATAGCTCATAACCGAGTTTCACTCGGTTAGTTTTGTTCGTCTTTTCGAGAGCTTCGTTTTGATATGTGGCGGGCTCCGTAACTCCACCCGAGTCAAAAGTTATGCCCTTTTCCGCGCGCCTGGTCCAAACGGTCGAGATAATCAAGCGCGAGACTGCCTGCATCATCTGTACTAAGGCTTTGGAAATAGAAAAAATCTTTGGATTTTGATTGTTAGATTCTTAATTTTGAGCCCGAGGCCTGCACGAAGATTGATGTGAACCCTAATACGAATATGAAGGTTGTAGGAATAACGTTCGAAAGATTGCTAGCGGGGAAATCAATGACTTGAAGTCGTCAATTCTTTCAGGAATGCTGCCAGTAAGATGGTTGGGTGACAAATTGAGAACAACCAATGCAGCAAGAACAGATAGCTCTTCAGGTATGTACCCAACCAACTTATCACTTGAAAGGTCGATGTTAACTACAAATAACAGCGTTCTGGAATATTCAAGCTCTACTTCTTTCAACATCTAACACAATTAGACTAGTGTAGTTGCTCAAATCCAAAGGAAGCTCGCCATAAAAACTATTGTTGTTCAATTGCAACCATTGGAGCGAAGAAATATGACCAAAGGAACTAGGAATAACCCCGTTAGTCTGTTTGATGATAGTTTTACAGCAATCAGTTCTTGAAGATCCTTCCAACTGTTGGGCACACTCCCCTGCAACCTATTTCTGGAGAGATCTAGAATTGCTAATAGACTGCTTATCTTGCACAGTGCTTCTGGTATTGAGCCATTCAAAAGGTTTTTTTTTTGATAAGTGAGTCAAAGAAGGCTTCAGATTAGTAGTGATATTATGGGAAGAAGCCCTGAAAGTAAATTACTGGAGAGATATGCTACTTCTAAGCTGATAGGAAGATTGGACATGAGGTAGGTTGTACCTGTATGTATTACCCGGACCAGTGTATCTTAGTCAGTTGTGGCCATTTAACATAAACCAGTCCTCATTTGTATTATATATCAGAGTCACGATGATTACTTACAGTTACAGCTATTCAAATTTTTTATTAAACTTGATGAAGATGTGTAAACTGTAAACCATTCATTGAGAATCCAAGGTTTTCGATGGAATATATATGGCTGGATGGATGGAGTTATTGGTTAAAGGCACAAAGTTCCTTAGTTGCTTCAATCTGGCGCAAAGTTCCCGAATTCGACTGTGTCACCAACTGTTTGGTGCTGGAACTCTGAATATGGAAAGGGTAATCTGATGCCAAATATAGCTGCTAATCAAGTGACTGATGTATGTGTGTGCGTAAATGAGTTCCAAAGATGAGTTATATTCGAATCTCAAACAAAAATTATACAAAGCTAGCCTATGCATAACAAAAATTGTGCTAGTAATCTCAAACGTAAATGAATTCCCGAAGTTGTTTAGTCACCATTGTTTAGTGGAACTCGAATATGGAAAGTGGTCATCGATGCCAAATATAGCTACTAATCAAGTGACTGATATATGTGTGTGGTGCAGAAATGAGTTCCAGCATGAGTTATATTCTGAATCTCAAACAAAAATTATTCAGCGCAGCTATGCATAACAAAAATTGTGCTAGTAATCTCAAACAGAAATGAATTCCCGAATTCGACTGTGTCACCAGCTGTTTGGTGCTGGAACTCTGAATATGGAAAGGGAATCTGATGCCAAATATAGCTACTAATCAAGTGACTGATGTATGTGTGTGGTGCAGAAATGAGTTCCAGCATGAGTTATATTCTGAATCTCAAACAAAAATTATGCAGCGCAGCTATGCATAACAAAAATTGTGCTAGTAATCTCAAACAGAAATGAGTTCCAGCATGACTTATACAACAAAGGCTGCAGTTTTCTGGATCTTTTAAGTATTACAAAAATTATGTACCATCATCTGAGGATAAATAAGCATAACAAAAATATAACAAAGAAACAACAGTGATTACTTTTCATATGACATTTGTTTGGCAGTTATGACTAGCACCACAAACAATTCAACAGGTTATATTCACTAACCCTGAGAAACAGGAGCAACTAGTTTTCGTATTCGACAACAGTACATGCACACCTATAAAAATCCTTGCTACCAGCTCTGCATAGTAAATCGTAGGTCTAATTTCCCAAGAAAATAACAGAAGATTTCCCAAATCAAAGTGGGGAACAGTTTGATTTTGACTTCTTTATATCAATTTGGGAAAAGGCAGGGAAATTAAAAGAAGATTTCCCAAAAGATCAATGAAATCAAAATATGAAATCAGAAGATGAAATCAAAGGTTGTGTTCATGTGTGGAATCAAAAGATGAAATCACTAACCCAAAACAATCGTTGTCTTCGTCTTCGAGTAGAGAGCCGCCCTTCGCTGCCAGAGAAAGAGAGCCGCCCTTCGCTGCCAGAGAACGAAAGAGGTTTCTTGCGAGTTGAAGGATATACGACGTGGGTAGTTTTTTGGTATAAATAAAATAGCGCCGTGTATTTTTAATCCGGGCTATAATAATACCACCCCATCATCCGAGATAAATAAGAAGGTAAAAAGCTGCTTATCCGGACCACTCCTCTTCTTAAGCCGAATGCTTAAAAACAAACCAAACAGTCCTCTTAAATATTATTAGTCCAATCCAACCTCTTATCTAGCTACCAATCGGTCCTTACAGAAAACATCCAACATAGATTAAAACTTAGAAAATTAGCAAGTTTTTTAGAATTTTCCCGAAGGGTAGTACCGATGATTGAATTAGTAGTACAATATTAAAATGGAAAACACAAAGGGCGTGAATGAGAGCTTGGACACCGGACAGTCTTCCCCCAAATTATTAACCCCATGTGACGTGTGATGTGATATAGACTGATAGGTGCTCTCACTATATTAATACAGTATTATTAAAGCAATCATATTAATGGGATGATCCTCCTAGCTCCCCATTTCATTTTCTCCCAGTACTATTTAGTCAACTCTTCTCATTATTCCATAACTCCCTCTCTCTCTCTCTTTTCCTGTCACGATGGCATCAAATCCAAATCATTCCTCCAATGAAAACCTCACCACCACGGCCACAAAGGCGCCTAGGACGGTGGCCATCTTCCGGTGGCCGAGTAGCAGGCGGTTAACGTTGCGAAGGCGGAGATCGATACCGACGGTGCGACTAGGGGCCGGGAAGAAGCACCGGAGAGGGTTCTTGTTGGTAAGAATGTTGAGAAGAATTCGACTTCGATGGCTGACGCTGAAAAACTCATGGACGCTTAAGAAGCTCAAGGACTATTATCAGTCGGTTTTGAAGGATATAATGGAAGGCAGCGCAAGCATGGAAGCCTTCCAGCAGAGACTTCTTATGGAGACTTCCTTTGCCATTCCTGTCGCGGTCCTTTCCTTCAATACCTTTTCCACCTCCCATCCCTAGCGACCTTTTTCTAGTCATATATAGCATGGCTATGTTCTGTAATTTATTCTATTTTTGTTTTTTTAATGGTTTTTATATGCTTTAATGAATATGTAAGTATAAATATTCAGAGCCCAAAATGAAGAAATTTTCTTTTATATATGTCAGAGCTCTCTGTAAAACACATAGTCGGTCGGTCAGTTAATTTTCAGGCGTTTTTTTCTTTCAGTTCTCCCTATGTCACAAAAAAATGGACTGGTAGTTCTGATAGCACTTTTTTTTTTTTGCTTTCGGTTCTCCCTATGTCACATAAAAAAATACTACAGTAGTTTACTTTCATTTCATTATTAAAAAGTTATTATTGGACCATATAAACTACTTCATGTCCTAAAATTATTGTCAAAATTTTCTAATTTATTCATTTTAAAATAATTATTTTATTTAAAGTTTTTATATATAGGATAATACTTTTATCATTTTATTTTTATGTTTCATCATATGTTTTAATTATGAATCAAATATATATGAGTTTTAAAGTTAACTACACATCAAACTAATATTAATTATCCAATCAAACATGTCTTAAACTGTGCACTAATTCAATCCAGAAGATAATTTTGGGACGGATGACTCAGTTTTAAAATATATAATATTTTGAGAGAGTTTTTTTTGTTTTAAAATAGATGACATTTTGTAATTTTACTTATATTTATTGACTTCGTAACTTGAGTTTGACTTTTTACACAAAAATATCAAGACACCAAAGTATTAATCGGATACAGTTAATTACGTTTTTTAATTAAATTGGACAATAATTTAGAAAAAGGGGGAGAAGTGTATTTACTATTTACTGTTTAGCATATATAAATTGTTGGCAAAACACACATTTGGGCCACTGTACTTTTCAAAAGGTTGCAATTAGGCCACTGAGACGTCAAAATTTTCGGGATGGCCACTGTACCAGAGTTATTTTGCAAGTTAACCCAATTTTTGGATGGACGTTAAGTTTCGACGTTAACTTAGGTGAAATATCTATTTTGCCCTCGTCGTCTTCATCATCATCTTCTCCGATTCTTTTGGAATATTGATAACCAGATCTGCTGTTCTCCAGGAAAGTGAACCGATTTCATCACCATTTCATCCCCAAATCAGACTCCCTCTCTCATAAATCTCCCACCCCCATCCAAGCCCCGTCTCTCTCATCCAGCCAAAGAAGCTCTCGCCCCATCTTTAGGCTCTCATTCTCTGGTGCCGACTACCAATGAGATCCCAATTTTACCATATTAAAATTTTGTTTCAGATATGGAATTTCAAATTTAGGGCTTATGTTATCAGATTTATGTTTCAGATCGGGGAGGCAACAATGGTGTTGTTAGTTATGTTTTTCTTGGAAGAATTAAACATACGTGATGAAGAGAGGGCGTAGCAGGGGCGATTATTTCAATGATGATATGTTACCGTGACGGTGGCATTGGCCGACGGTAGAGATGAAGGTGGGGATGTAATCAGATTTAGAGTTGGAGCGACAGTGATGGGGAAGAGAGAGCTCGGAGTTGTTAGGCTGAAGATGAAGATGATTGCGATCGAAGATGAAAATGGGGGAGAGATAGATCGCAGACTCACTGCCTCTTCTCTTCGCCCTCTTTGAGCTTGCCACCTCCTCCGGCCGTCAATCTTTCCATGGACGCCCTCCAGTAAATTCGTTCTCTTCTCCAGTCCATTCACTATCGAAATTCACGTAACTTCGTGCGCTAAGTGCTGGTAACACTCGCTCTTGCCAAATATCTGCAAATGAATCAGAACATAGGGCTTGGATACAAATGAATTGTTGAGTCAATTCACTTTCTTATACTGATCTTGCCGATTGTTGAATCAGAACCTAGGGCTTGGTAACACTCAATTGTTTTGATTTGATTTTAGATCTGGGTTTCAATATGAATTTCGATTTGATTATAAGCAAAACCCAGATCTGGAAATTTGTTAGAGCCTGGAGAACACACCAGATCTTGAAATCAAAGATGATGATGATGAAGATGGGGTAAAATAGGTATTTTACATAATTTAATGGTTAAACTTAACGTTCATCCAAAAATTAGGTTAATTGCAAAATAATTCTGGTACAGTGGTCATCCCGAAAATTTTGACGTCTCAGTAGCCTAATTACAACATTTTGAAAAGTACAGTAGCCCAAATATGCGTTTTGCCTGTATTGTTTACTTGAAGACGAAGAGTATTTTCTGCAGTTCCGAGACGGTAAGCTGAAGGTACACTGAACCAACGTGCGAGGCAGCTAGGCAGCCTAGGTACGATCAAACGTGCCTACAAATTTGTGGTAGCATCAGCATGTATGCGTCTAATATATATTATTCTTTAAACAGCGTTAAATATATTGGAGTATCTCATTTGCTTGTTTAATTAATTAACATTAAATGCTGCTGAATAAATAAATTTATATATATCTTCAATATTATTGCTTGCGTTACTAATAGTTGACGTGCAATAGTGAGTTTGATCATTAAGATTCGTATCATGTTTTGTTTACTTCCTCTTGGCTCTTACTAGCCTTTCTTTTTTAATGTCATGCCATTTGATAATTCGTTTCCGGTGCAACAAAACAAACATACGCCACCGGGACCAACTCATTTATTCCAGGTTTTCATATCCTTTATTTATAATCTTCTCACCCAAAAATGTGACTATGTTTCTTAAGTCTAATATTTGATAATTCATTCATTTTACATAAATAGTCATCATATTTTTATACAAGAAGTCAATTTTTTTAAAAAAATTTGTTTGCAATTTTCAGTGCCGACAAGCCCTGGGCGAACATAAAAATTGGGGTCCCAACATATACATGTTCAAAAAAGAATTACAAAGAAGAATTAATGACTTCAAAATTATCAAACTTAACAACGTTTCTAACAATTAACAAATAAATATTTAAAAACAAAATATATCATTAAAATAAAACACTTACAGTAGACATTAGTTATTAAACAGAGTCTAAACATTAAGAAATAGATTAATCAATAAAATAATAATTCATTGCAAATTATCATATATAATATGTAAATTAAATAATTAAACCTTAAAACCTAATCCGCTATTGGCTAATTATTTTGTCACACAAGCATCTTGATTCTTGCAACAAAGTTTCATAATTCATTGCAAATTATCATCTTTACTCTTCCTAATATTGTAACCATATTGATTTTACTTTGGTATTTTAGTAATTATGATGAACTCTACTGACATTAATATATCTATTAATTATTTAAAAAAATTAAACGTAGACTACTTGGACTAGGGGTGACAAAAATTTATCCAATCCATTGGGTTATTTATTATATCCATTATAAAAGACTTATTGGGTAATATCCATTAACACCAATTAACAAAATGGATAATTTATGGATATTAACCGGTCATCCATTGGGTTTATCCATTAATGTCACCACAACCATTTGGTTTATCAACTTATGCCACCACCACCACCCGCCTCCTCCCACCGCTGCCACTTCTCAACTCCGACAACCGCCACCAATCACCACCACCCACTGCCCATCGCCACCAATCTCCGACCACCACCGCCGCCAACCTCAGCCTTCGGTCACCACCTTCTGCCACCTTCGCCCACCGCCACCACCACTACTATATGTTCTTTACTTAAAAATTATAATAAATAGAAATGTAACTTGTTATTAACAAGACTCGAATTTTGATCAAATTACTTAATACCAAAGCTTGTTACCACTAGGCTAGACCCCTTTTTGAAATTTATTTGAAAGTTTAATATAAATATAAACAAGTAATCATAAAAGTTGTTGATTATTATGAACTTATTTATTATTTTGTTTTGGATTATTTATAATTATAATGAATATAAATATTTAAATTTAATTTTTTTTGTATTTTGTAAAAATTGCACCTAAATTGCATCAACTTATTGTACCGCACACTCTTCATTTACTTGTCAATTTCATTTTGTTAAATTAACAGTTGGCTCCATTTCATTTATTTAGCTAAATATTTGTTGCTCCATTTCAGTTGGTTTAAAAAATATTTAGTTAGAAATTAAAAGTTGGCAAGACAAAAAAGAAAACAAAGTCTACACAAGTTTAATATGCATTTTAAAAAAAATCATGACCACAAATTATGACATTTTTTAACAAAAAAATATGCATTTTTTAATATTTGATGATCCATTTCATTAACTTTTAGTAGCCAATTAGTAATAAAATGATATTTTTATGTCTCAGTTTTTGAAAGTTGACTGCTTAAGTGAAATATCTCGAAATGAAATAGTGAATTTTTTTCCCGGAACGAAGGGAATATATTGGTCTGATAGTCGTGGGTGTTTGTTAGTATAGTCGGAATGATTAGCTATTCACTGTTTGTTGTCTTTTTTAATCTTTGCATATGTTACTTTTTTTTATTCTACTATAATTTCTTTAATTTATTTGGAAGAACAAAAATATTTTATAGCCATCACGTGTCGAGACAACTGAAGCATTTTGTGATATAGAGTTTCCTAGAAAGGTCCCCAAGCTATGGTTGTTTTGCTTGCCAATTGTAATTAACACAAGTTGTTATTCTTTGAGCAGGTGTTGTGTGAGTGCTCGCATATATATACTAGTACTCTTGCTCGTGCCGATGGCACAACGCCAGTATATTTCAAATATTTCAAATTACAAAACTTATGATTTTTTTAAAAAATTATTTGTATACAAAATTGGGTGCATAAAATTGGTGGGTTTGGTGGAGGAAGGATTAGCGGCCACCAACCGTGAATAGTGAGGGGAGTTGGAGAGAGATAGGGGTAGTTACTCAACCGTCGTTCACACATGTGAACTCGAGGAGTGATAATAACCGTAGGATCTCAGTAAATGAATCAATCTCAGCCGCTCTTTATTCCAAGTCAATTGTGAGCGTGCGACTATGAACTTTATTGTATTATATATTATATATATATGTGTGTGTGTGTGTGTGTGTGTGTGTGTGTGTGTGTGTGTGTGTGTGTAGTTTTGTGCGTTTTTTTAATATGTTGTGATTAGTGAATAATAATATATCTATAAAATTAATATTCAAAAATAAATTAAAATATGATATTACTTATTGGGTATTATCCGGATAATATCCATTTATTAATAGATAGATTTGGATATTGTCCAATAACACTCATTAAGCTATTGGATAATATCCAATAACACTCATTAACTATATTGGGTAGATAATGATTTTATCCAAATTATCCAGTAACACTCGATTGCCACCCCTAACTTAGACGAAAGGAGTATATAATTAATATTAAAATTCCTCATAATTATAATAATACGGTTATAGTATGTAGTGTATTTTAAAGCATATACATGTATGATCCATAATTAAAGTTAAATGAAAATGTAATGGTAAAATGATTAAAAAAAATTATCTTATCAAGAAACTTTTAAATAAGACATTTTTTTAGACGAATGAAAAAAAATAATAATTATATTATTATGCGACGGGGAGCCTAATAAATAATACTGTAATTAGAAAGTGGACGATGTTTTTCAAATCAAATGTCCAAAATAAAAAGGAGAGGAAACATAAAAATTAAAAACGCGTGCAATGATGTTATTTAATCGTTTTTGTGAGGTAAATTACATTAGCCTCTTAGTCAAAGATGCCATTAATCTTCTCGATCAGAGCTTTGTATACAAAGACAAAACTTGGTTGATAATCTTTAAAAATATTTATGGTGACCATAATATTCAATTTTATCATCCATATTTGATATTAATATATATAACTGTCAAAACGGATCGGGTTCATTGGACTAGTTCCTCTCGCCATCTAAAAGAGGTAGGCTGAATTGGGAAGATATCGACCCACAATGAGGTGGGTCAAACGGGTTGAATACACGACGAGTTGAGACGGGGCGGGTTGGCCCGCCATTTGCTAGATGCAAACAACACAAGTCACAAGTTTACCACTTTATCCTTATTTTTTGGCAAAACACACCTTTGGGCCACTGTACTTTACAAAACATTGCAATTAGGCCACTGAGACTTCAAAATTTTCGGGATGGCCACTGTACCAGACTTATCTTGCACGTTTACCCCTTTTTTGGATGGACGTTAAGTTTGGGCGTTAAATCAGGTTAAATGTCTATTTTACCCTTGTCTTTATCAATCATCCCTGTTACAAAGTAACCTGATCCGAATCATCCTCAGTAACCCAGATCTGGGTTTTAAAACTCAAATCTGGGTTTACAAAGTTTTTTCACGGGATACCCAAATTACATCTGCATCTTCCTCCGCAGTCTGATTATTAATATAAATAGAAAATAGTAGGTGAATTTGGGGTAGAAGTAGAGGCGGACGAGTAATTTGATGAAGGGGACGAGTAATTTGTGCAAGGGTAGCTTGATCGAAGTTGGTTCGAGTTCTGGCGCATTTGAAGCCCAGTCGGGGATTGCAATTGGGTTGTTGAAGTCATCGTAGTTGACACTCTTGGTGATAAACCCTGCATTTGAGTCAACATAGAAGAATCGCGAGATCCAAAAACTGTTAAAATATGCCTGGCAGTGTAGTGTAGGTTTTTGTATTAAGATCAATGAGATTGGATCTCTGTCCTTAAGACAAAAACTAGAAACCGCGATTTAGATGCATGCGGTGTGTGAATCCGCTAGTCTCGCAGATATTGATCTTACGTGATTGATGCTTGACAAATCTTCAATGTTCAATCACCGGTGAATGCAACCGCCGATTCTTTGTAATCTCTCGTAGGCGGGGTATAGAAAGAGCGAGAATTTTCGATCGATCCAAAAAAAAAATATGTTTTTGGGAAAAGTTGGAATTTATATATCAAGCATTATGAAGAGACACAACCTTTAATCTCCTGGCGGCTGAACTTCTGAACTCGTGCAAAAGGTCACACACCAAATGAACCGATAGCAAAAGGTAGGTTAGGTTCAGCAAGCAAGGCCGACCGAGCCAGCCGGCCGGGGCCGTGTTTGGACCTACACCTAGGTAGGTCTTCCTCCTACACAAAGTGTAGTGGCCCAAGGGCACGAAAGTAAAGCCTCAAAGCTCTACCTTATAAGGTAGAGCTTGTTTCTTTTTGTTCCCAATGTGGGATTCCCACATTATACACTTACATAACTTAGTTTATTCAAGCTATTGGAAACCAAGTTTCCAACAATCCCCCACATTGAATAAGATATCATGTAAGTTGATGACATATTGATATTTACAGAGATACAACTGAGAGTAGCTAGAGTGGAAGAGGTGGCTTTTGGCTTTGAACCTTTCCTTATGAGTTACTATCGGGAAGACTTACTAATCAGTGACTGGTGTGTCTTGAACTGACTGGTGTTTGATGTCAACCAAGACAATAGTATTCACATAGGCGCCCTCAAACAACGTTTGATTCTACGTTGTGTTCATTTTGGCCCCGAACGCCTCGGTTCTACGTGAATGTTGTTAGAAAATTTTGCCTCGAAATTTCCATAAGATCGGCTAGTCTTACATTCACATAGGTGATTTCTTATAAGGGTGTATCCTGTCAGTACCCCGCTTGATCAAATCAAGTCACAAGAATCATTAAAAGTAGTGCTTATCCTAAACCGTGACAGGTAACACTAGTGTTTTCACCATAGGAATGAGTAGGAGTGTGAGTCCGTTAGTGTTAACAGTGAGATCAATTAGTTTGGTTGTCCCTTTGAACCTAGACCATGGGGTTGCCAATCAAATAGGTGGGGTTTTCCGCTAAAGGTTCTCTTTATTTCATAGGCTTGAGGCCCATTCCCTTCGATGAACTGCATACTAACTCTCTGGACAATCCTTTAGTTAATGGATCCGCTAGGTTGTCCTTAGATCGAATATAATCGATGGTGATCACGCCATTGGAGAGTAGTTGCCTAACGGTATTGTGTCTTCGCCTTATATGGCGGGACTTACCATTATACATGTTATTTTGTGCCCTTCCAATTGCGGCTTGATGCAATGGATGCATATAGTGGCATCGGCCGTGGCCATCTTTGGAATATTTTCAAGAAAGTTACGTAACCATTCAGCTTCCTCAGCTGCTTTATCTAAGGCGATAAATTTTGATTCCATAGTAGACCTTGCAATGCAAGTCTGTTTGGAAGATTTCCATGCAATGGCACCGCCACCAAGAGTGAATACAAATCCACTTGTTGACTTGGAGTCATTAGTATCAGAAATCCAGTTAGCGTCATTGTATCCTTCAATAACTGCCGGATACTTGGAGTAATGCAACCCGTAGTCCTTAGTGTATCGAAGATATCTAAGAGTTCTTACAATGGCTTTCCATTGATCGGGGCCGGGATTACTTGTAAACCGACTCAATCGGTTAACTGTTTGCGCGAGGTCAGGGCGCGTGCAGTTCGTGAGATACATAAGACTTCCAATGATTCGAGAGTATTCAATTTGAGATACGCTCTCGTGTAGGTTCTTTTTGAGATGAAAGTTAGGGTCGATTGGAGTCTTAGCAATGTTTGTATCACCGTTGCTAAATTTCTCTAGCAGTTTCTCAATATAATGAGATTGTGATAAAACGATCTCCTCGGATGTTCTAGATATTTTAATACCTAGGATGACATCAGCTAACCCTAAATCTTTCATGTCAAATCTGCTGGCCAACATCTTTTTGGTGTCTTTGATCATGTTATTATTGCTACCAATAATTAACATGTCATCAACGTAGAGACAGATAATGACGTAACCTTGTTGTGTATTCTTAGCGTATACACACTTGTCACATTCATTAGTCTTGAAGCCATTAGCAAGTATAACGTCATCAAAACGTTTATGCCATTGTTTTGGTGCTTGCTTTAGCCGTATAAAGATTTGACCGACGGCGGACCTTAGTTTCATTGCCTGGAGCAATAAAGCCTTCTGGCTGTTTCATATAAATTTCTTCTTCAAGTTCACCGTTGAGGAAAGCGGTCTTGACATCCATTTGATGTATCTCGAGACCGTGTAGTGCCGCGAAGGCAATGAGTAGGCGAATTGAAGTAATTCGAGTAACTGGAGCATAGGTGTCAAAATAATCAACACCCTCCTTTTGATTAAAACCCTTGGCGACTAGCCGGGCCTTGTATTTATCAATGGACCCATCAGGTTTCAATTTTCGTTTGAAGACCCATTTACACCCTAGGGGTTTGCAACCTTTGGGAAGGTCGACGAGCTCCCAGGTGTGGTTTTGCATAATGGAAGATATTTCGCCGTTGCGGCTTCCTTCCATTGTGGAGCCTCGGGAGTAGACATTGCTTCCTTGAGCGTCGTGGTTCATTATCCACGAGAAACGTGGTCACAAAGTCTAGTCCAAAGGTCTTACTCGTGCGAGCTCGCTTGCTTCGACGAGGTTCATCAATGTCTTCATTTTGATGAATACCTTGATCAATAGCCATAGGAACTATTGCTTGTGAGGTGTTATCTTGTTCGTCAATTGACCAAGGAAATGGCGTTTTCTTGAAGTATCAATTTTTAAAGGAAAGATAGCTTCAAAAACGTGGCATTTCTTGATTCCATAACGGTATTCACCTCGATTTCGGATTATCGATTTATGGACTAAGAACCGATAGCGCCGCTATGGGTTGCATAACCAATAAAAGTACAATCCACGGTTTTGCAACCGATTTTAACCTTTTTAGGTGGTGGGACACCTACTTTAGCTAGGCACCCCCACACTTTGAGGTATTTGTAGGATGGTTTTCGACCATGCCATAATTCATAGGGCGTTTTGTCCAATTTCTTGTGGGAAGCTTGTTTAACAAGTAATTGGCGGTGAGCACCGCCTCCCCACATTTCGTCTGTAGACCGGATTGAAGCAATAATGCATTCATCATTTCCTTTAAGGTTCGATTTTTCTTTCGGCAATCCCATTGGATTGTGGGCTATATGGGGTGTAACTTTGTGAATAATCTCGTGGTCAGCACAGAAGTCTTTGAAGGGAAACACATATTCGCCTCCTCGATCAGACTTAAGAATTTTTATCTTCTTTGAAAGTTGATTCTCGACTTCGTTTTTGTAAAGTTTAAAAGCTTCGAAGGCTTCAACTTTACTTTTAAGAGATAGAGATGACAAAACCGGGTACAATCATCAATAAAGGTGATGAAGTATTTGTTTCCGCCATAAGATTCTATGGATTTTAAGTCACATAGATCACTATGAACCAAATCTAATGGTGTCGTGTCACGCTCGATTGTCTTAAACGACGTTCTTGTTTGCTTAGCTTCAACGCAAGTATGGCATTTATTATTTTTATTAATGCGACTTGGAGGAATTAATTCCATTTTCATTAATCGTCTCATAGAGTCATAGTTAACATGACCTAATCGATAATGCCAAAGATCAAAATGCTCAAGCAAGTAAGAAGAAGATGGTGTTGTAGCACTTTTATTATCAACATTGTATGCGGTGTTAACCACCATTACATTACACTTAAAAAGGCCCTCATCGAGGTAACCTTTACCAATAAAAACCCCACTCTTACTTAAGATAAATTTGTCCGACTCAAAAGCCAACTTAAACCCATGTTTAACCAAAAGAGAACCGGAGATCAAATTTTTGCGAATGTCGGGAACATGAAGGACATTGGTTAGCACCAACTCCCGCCCACTCGTCATTTTCAGGGTCACTTGGCCTTTGCCTTCCACTCCCGAAGTAGAGGAATTGCCCATGAAAAGCTTCTCCCGGGCGTCACCTTGTTGTAAGCCGAGAACATCTTGGCATCGCCGCAGAATGTGACGCGGTGTCCACGAACCACTCGCGGCCGTGCCAACCATGTTTGTCTCGGAGGCGACACATATCATCTTGATCTCCTCATCAACCATGTTTGCTTCACGCTTGACCCGCTTCTTCCCGCGGCATTCGCTTTGTGGCCGACCTTGTCGCATTCAAGCACTTTCCTTTGAACTTGTAGTTCTTGTCTTTGTTTGGGCTCTTCGGTAGAGGCGCTTGTGCTTCTTGGAGCTTTCGGCGGCGTGCTTGCGCTTGTTGCCCTCGGGTCTTGCTCAACAACGTTGGCCCGTCCACATTGCGGTTGGTTCTTTTATCCGCCACCTTGTTGTCTTGTTCAATCCGCGACCTTAGGATCAAGTCTTCGAGAGACATGTCTTTTCGCTTGTGCTTGAGGTAGTTTTGAAGTCCTTCCAACAGGAGGGAGCTTCTCGATTACCGCAACTTGGAAAGGCTCGGGGAGTTGCATACCCTCGGCTTCCAACTCATGCAACAAAACACAGGCTGCTGAACACGAGAAACAACAGGCTTAGAATCGACCATAGCAAAATCAAGAAAGCGAGCAACCACAAATTTCTTATGACCGGCGTCCTCGGTTTTGTACTTTTTCTCTAAGGACTCCCACTGATGCCTTAGCACTCTTAAATGGACTATAAATTTTATACAAGGAATTATTAAGTCCATTTAGAATGTAATTGCGACATAAGAAATCCGAGTGCTTCCACGACTCGGTCGTGGTCTGTGTCTCGTTAGGGTCTAGGGCATTTCTTTCAAGCATTTGGACCGATTCAAGGTGGTCAAGTAAAAGAGCATTCTTTGTTGCCATCGCTTGAATTCTCGTGCCATTGAACTTTCGGTCGCCGCTATGAATCGTTGGCGGTAGGGAGTTGCAACAACAAGTTCGACTACAACAACAGTTTCCTTTGCACTTTCGAAGTAGTCATTCTTGAGACAGATCAATGCAATAACATTCGGATCAATGTAGTAACATTCGGATCAATCTTTGTAACATTGATCAATGTTGTAACATTCAATGTTGTAACATTCGGATCAATGTTGTAACATTCAGTCAATGTTGTAACATTCAGTCAATGTTGTAACATTCGGATCGATGTTGTAGCATTTCGAGGTTAATAGATACAAATCGAATCGAAATATAGTTAAGCAAAAGCGAGCAATCTGAGAATACGTAATATAAAGCAGATTAAAATGCGAGAATCGGCGAAACAAAGCAGGTTGTTATTAAGGCGATTTAATGCAGTGTCGAAGCGTGGGTGAATTTGTAACAAGTTAAAAGCGAGCAGATTACAAAGCGTATCTAAACCAGATTAAAGGCGGCGTAACTGCATTACAACGAGTTGAAGTATACGATTTACGTTTATAAACGCTTTTAGCGTATGCAGTCATAAGCAGTTTAAGCACTACGCTTTTGAATGAAGAATCACGTAAACTAAAGCGATTATTCGGTTGCAATAATAATTTTACTGAGAAAAGGAGAAGGCATCTGGCGGTTATAAGCGATTTTGTGATCGTAAATAAACAGTTACTAAAGCGTCGAAGCTGGTGTTCTTTTTGTGTAAATGTAAATGATATGAATCTGCTTGTATAAGCAAGGTTAGTTACGTTCTCGAATACGTAATATGCATGATTTGAACGAAATGTGTATAGAAGTCATGGCGAAAACAAATGCAGATGACTTAGAGCGATTAAGTAGTGCGCTATGTATTAAAATGTAGAAACTGTTTTCAATAAGCATGCATAATCGGGTTGCGAGGTTTCTCAAGGCAAGCAAAATGCATCAAGTTATACAAACTCGAAACAAATTCGGGATTCAGAATTAAAGACAGATTGAAAATGAAAGCAAAGTTGGGATTTGTATTGTAGATGCATGGTATGCGGAGTTAATGCGAAGCATTGTAGTATGCAAAAACAAAGGTTCGAAACAAAACCAAAGTTAAAGGAGATTTTTGTCTTAAGACAAAACTAGAAACCGCGATTTAGATGCACGGTGTGTGAATCCAAGTTAGTCTCACGGGATATTGATCTTACGTGATTGATGCTTGATCTTCAATGTTCAATCACCGCGAATGCAACGGAATCTCGTAGGCGTATGGGTATAGTAAATAGCGAATTTTTCGATCGATCCAAAAAATCTTTTAAGGTCAGATTATATGGCATTGGGGATGACATGTCCGTACACAACCGTGAGCATCACAACTCAAATGCAGCATGAAGAGACAACCTTTAATCTCTCGAAGAACCTACGCAAAAGGTTCATGCGGTCACACACCAAATGAACCGTAGCAGCAAAAGGTAGGTTCGAGCGGGCAAGCAAGCAAGCGAACCAACCAACCAACCCGGCCAGTAGGGTGGCGCGGCGGCGTGTGTTTGGACCTACACCTAGGTAGGTCTTCCCTCCTACACAAAGTGTAGTGGCCCAAGGGCCCGAAAGTAAAGCCAAAGCTCTACCTTATAAGGTAGAGCTTGTTTCTTTTTGTTCCCAATGTGGGATTCCCACATTATACACTTACATAACTTAGTTTATTCAAGCTATTGGAAACCAAGTTTCCAACAAAAACATCGTCAAGATTAGTAGGCTTCATCTCCCCAAACCTGTTGTTGTTGTTGTAATCATTATTCCACATCGACGAGAAGATGAAAGGCTTGAAAGATCATCAATCAATTCGCCTCTGGCGAGTTCTTATGCTTTCCAAACCAAGCAATTCTAGCTCCAATTCGAAATCCAGGGCATTTAAAGCCGCCCGAGATTGCAATGTAGGTGGTGTTAGATTAACCTTGTTCTGCCATAAATTCCCACCCATAGGCGATGAAGCCGACATAGCCGGCGACAAAGGAGGCGTTGACCCAATACCTAACGGGCTCATCGACCCCATTTCCATAGAACTCATCGAGCCAGACTTGGGCGAAGGCATGGCCGGTGGAAGCATCTGAGGCGCAACTCTTCAACCCCGCGAGCAAAGAAACACTTGAAGATGCGGCGGTCATGTAAGGGATTCACGCCAAGGCGCTTATTCGGCGCTTATTGAGGCGTTGGAAGTGGTGGAAATGGTGGCGGTGTTTGGAGGGGTGAATTTTGAATGGGTATCAGTGTCCCATAGTCGGGGACCTTACGAGATTGTGTTGATGAGTATTTTGTCACAGTGATGATATGAAAACGAGGGTAAAATAGACATTTAACCTGATTTAACGGCCAAACTTAACGTCCATCCAAAAAAAAGGTAAACGTGCAAGATAAGTCTGGTACAGTGGCCATCCCGAAAATTTTGAAGTCTCAGTGGCCTAATTGCAATGTTTTGTAAAGTACAGTGGCCCAAATGTTTGTTTTGCCTTATTTTTTCATCATATTTTAATTATGGACCACATACACATGGATTTTAAAATAAATTACACATCAAACTAATATTAATAATCCAGTTAAATGTGTTTTTTTTAAACTTTACGCAAAATCAATCCAGACAATAATTTTGAAACTGAGGAAGTGATAATTCAAAAATCTCGGGAAATATTCTCAAAAGTACAATTATTCACTATTTATTTATAATTCTATTTGCAAAATATTCGCGATTTGTTCACGATAAAGAATATACAAATTTATCCAACTTTGGTACAATGAAGGATTATTAAATTATGAAAAAATTGTTGTTACAGCTTTATACCCCATATTTCATTGAAATCTGAAAAAATGCACGCTATCGCGATGCACAAAATAAGTATCTTATTATGCATGACATGTTTTTGTCGATTTCAAAATAATATTGAAGTGTAATACAATTGAAAATGAGTAGGTCTCCTGTAAAACCGTCTTACGGATCTTAATTCGTATGACGGAGCCCACTTTCTCACGGCTTAACTCAACAACACACGATGAGTCCTATAAAGATAATTCATCTTACAAAAAAATTCGTAAAACCGTCTTACCCAAGTTTTTGCTATTAAAAATTTGTCTAGAGAGGTTGACATTATTCAATTAAGGCACACCTATTGCCCATGGACCCGATATTCCAATTTGAGTGAATCGTCGTTAATTGAGTTTTTCTTTCTTTAGACGTTGAAAGATAGACTATCCAAATCATGTAGATAGGCTTTGTCGACAAAACTAAGGGAGAAATTCAAGTCGGTGCATTTTGATAGATTTTCAACTGCTTTAAGTTCGTAATAATATTATCAAACCGCTGAAGTTCATATTCATGCATCGCGATGCCTCATTTGATAACGTTATGCATCGGACGATGCACACATTTATTATCGCGATGTATTGATTTTGCATCACGATGCATAAAAATGCATATTAGCGGTTTGATAATATTATTCTAAACTAAAGTGGTTGAATATCCACCAAAGTGTACTGACTCACAATTTTGACTTTGTTGTATTACAAAAAAATTCAAAATTATTCTTATGGAGATTTTGATTACATAAAAACATTCTTTCATGTTATTGTTTGGCTGGTTAAGGCATAAAAACACTCTTTTAAAGGGTGAAGTGAAGGATTTTTTCAGTGACGTGTCATGTAGTGGCCCATGTGAGCAGTGTTCTATGGATCCAATCAGCAATGGCATCTTCATTAGATTTGGGCTCTGGAAGGATCTTAATGTGGCTGGCCCTTTATCGTAATAGAAGTGGTGGTATCTCGTCATTGCTAACATTGTGGGTCAAAACTCATACCGGAGAAAACCTCAATTATATAACAAACAAGAGAAAACTTGATTAAAAGTTTAAAACGGTGTCAGAGGATGATAACCGGATTGGTCCCATGTAGAGAAAAAAAATATAACTCGAAAAGTCAACCATAATTTTTTTTAAATTGCTACAGTACACTTTTGAGGAAGAAATGACGAAGATACCTTAATGAAGGAAAGACGTGCGGACAAAGTTACTACCCAAATTTGGGCATTGCAAGGAAAAAAATTGGGCATCGCAAGGAATTTTTTTGGGAATAGTTCAAAATTTTGGCCATCGATGCCCACATCGAAGGCAGGTCTGGAAACTAAGCATCATAGTATCAAAACATTGCCCAAATCGCAAGTACATTTACATCTTCTTGGAGCATTTTAAGCGCATCTAAAATGGTAGGCAACGATGCCCACATCGAGGCAATGACACCCACATCATAGGCAACGACGCCCACATCAGAGCCATTGCTGTAATGTATTCTCCTGTTCAAATTTTGCGCACACACAAAACATTTTGTTTGACTCCAAACTAAGCTAAAATTGAACACTCATGTTCACAATTAATCCATAAATTTAACACTACCCTAAATGTGTGTGTAAAAATTGAGCATTAGGAAACTTTCGAAGCACAAAACAATGCTTAAACATCGTTTTTTGGCCTTAAAACGAAGACATCACCTAGGTGAAACCCAATGTATTTGTAGATCCCGTTGAGAGCTCCAATTTGATATGTGGTTCATCTGAGATCAAAAGTTATGGAGAAAATGGTCGGAAAAGATGAAAATAGGCTCAGTCGGATGTGAAGAAGGCGGACAATATTGAAAAAAAAATTAAGCGGTTTTAAAAAAGATAGGGTAGTGGAACGGTTACAATTTTCAGAAAAGTATACCGATCCACAATTAATCTAATATTTTTTATAAGATGAATTTTTTTTATCCAACTTATTTATATTTGATTGATTGAACTCTCAAAAAATAAAACTCCGTTTACAAATAAAGATATGTGCAAATTTTCAAACCAGCTTTTCTTACGGTCTCTCCTTGGCCGAAAAGCAATCCAACCACTCGTGCAGCACAACAATCGTTCGTGGACTCAGAAACCACAGAAAGAGCTAGTTGACTTTTAAAGATTAATAGTATATTTTGTTATGAGAGTATAAATAACTTTATTTATTTAGCTAGATTTTCCAAAATTCAACTTCAAACAAGGTCTGTTCTCATGGTAAAACGAGTTTGGGGGTTTGCAAAAGTATGATATACAAAATCAGGTTATTCTGTGAATAAAACCAACGGCCTTAGACTTGATTAGGTGTGCGTAAATTCAACTGCAAAAAAGAGCTCATATAACAAAAACAAATAAATACTTTGTGATAAATAAATAATTAACCAATAAAACATCAAAAATAAAAGAAGAGAAAAACGACCATGGTCTTCCTCCTAAAACTTAAATTAAATAGCAAATAATTGCTATTGCAAAACAAATACTAGCAAATATAATTTGGGGATTCTTATTACTCACGCTTTTAGGATTACACTTATCTATATGTACAACCCCAAACCCTAATTACCAAGCCTTGCTGCTGACATCATTTAACGAGAGTTCTATAGAAACCAATGGGCCCGAAAGCAATTCCTCAGCGATCGTGCTTCCAAGACCTGTGTGTCTACTCCAACAATTCGTACCTTTGTCTAGAACCGAGCCATTCCCATTCATTCTCACATGTACTGAAGTTTTCATTTGTATAAAAGTCTCTTCCACTCAAAAGAGTTAAACGAGATATTCTCTTAGTTACATCATACTATTTTGAAATATTTTATTTTAAAAGCTAATTTTTTAAAAAAATTATGTTTACAATTTTTATAAAATTTCATCTTTATCTTTTACTTGTGTTATAAACACATTGTTTATACTAAAATATTTTTGTAATTATGACAAACTCCATTAACATGTATTAATATATTTCCTTAATAATTAAATTTTTTAAACATATATAATATATTGCTTGAGTGGAACGGATGAAACAATAATTTATGAATAGAAGGAGCAATATCTATTTTACTCCCTAATTCTATACAAAAAGTTCACTATACTAATTTTAGATGTTTCACGTAAAAAAATCATTTTAAAAAATTATGCTTATACTTTCATAATCTTTCATGTTTACCATCTACTTGTGTTGTAAGCATATAAATTGTTATTTAATTATGACTAACTTCAATCATATTAATAATTTAATATATCTCTTAATTATTAAACTTTTTAAATGAAGACTTTTTGGATGAAAGAAGGAAGTATTTTATTGGTCAAATGAGTGAAAATGAGTGAAAGTTGGTAAGCTTGACATTACGTCTATTCATTCATGGAAATAGTCGGACTCCACCAAATCATTCTTTATAGTTTGAGATGGTAATTTGAGGCACGATATTATTGGCCGATATGAACACGACACGAAATTATAGGGTTTGTGATGGGGCTTATTGGGTACAGACCGTTATAGGGTCAATACGATAAGACACGATAAAAAATAAGTTGTTATCAGGCTTATTTGATAAGCACAGTAAGATATGATAACTAAAATATATATGTTTTTAAAATATATTTTTTAAAATATACTAGGGGTTATTCACTTTCTTTCGAACTATTATCATGCTTATTTCATAATTTTATCATTTAAATATTTATATTTATAATGTTTATTGGACTTAACATGCTTAACGGGTCTGACTAAATAAATCATACTTTTTTGTTTATCGTGTCGTGTCGTGTTTTTCGTGTTTTTATCTTGTCGTGTTCTAGTTTTAAAATTAAACACGATTAGCTTATCGTGCCATGTTTGTGCTGTTATCGTGCCGATCCGATAATAGCCCAACATCACCGATTTGCCATCCTTATCTATAGTTTTATAGCCATAGGTTAGGAAGATGGTCCACCCAACACGATGAACCCTTTCCATTCATTAGGCCAAAATGTAATTTCCGTTTATATTCATCATTTCAAAGTTTTTGAGTTTTAATTAGGCAAAACACACCTTTAGGCCACTGTACTTTTTAAAAAGTTACAATTAGGCCACGCCAAAATTTTGAAATGACCACTATACCAAACTTATCATACATGTTAACCCATTTTTTTGATGGACGTTAAGTTTAACCGTTAAATTATGTAAAATACCTATTTTACCTCGTCGTCATCATCATCATCATCATCATCATCAAGTGGCCTGATTGATTAAGTGCGTATCCAAATCAAACTCATATCAAAATAAAACCTAAAAACAATTTTAAAAGATCTTTCCTCAATTCTAGTCCATTGGGTCATATCCCTATTATAACTTAATTCGAAAAATCCATACAACTTTGATAGTATCATAATTCCAAACTTAGTTTATCAGTAAAAAAAAAAATCATTGCAAGCAAGTACAAGATGCCAAGAAGGAAATGATACGCTCCTGCTCATCAACCTTGATAAAGTGCTTCCTTCATCTATCCCAATCATATTCTCCATACATTCTTCACCTCATTGTCTCCACCTTTCTTGTTATTCTTCACCTCTTCCTCTTGAACCACATGATTTTTGTTATAAGTGATGATAATACCATCGAACCACTTAATAGCGTTCCTGATGCCATCTTGAATCGCATAATCCAACCGATGGGAGTAATCAGATAGAGACATAGAACCAGAGGTTGAACCGCTGTTGTGGCAGCGACAGGTTGTGGAATCAGTAGAAGACCTAAGAGAGATTAAAAGATAAACGTTAATGACGAAGGACGTTTCCAACGAGGAGGGTTGAGGTTGGGAAAGATGATTCTTTTAAGAGGACGTTTCACCTCTTTCATCGAGTCTTCTTCTTCTCTTTCTCTCTCCTCAAAAACTTAGGGGATTGTTCTCTGCAAACCCAGATGGACTTATGATATGCCTCTCCCCCAGTTGGTTTTCCATCTCATTTAAGCTCCCCTCCTCATGCGTTCTCATTCAAGTTCCAATCTTCACCTCTTCGTGAAGTCTCTGCAAATCCAAGCCTAGGGCTCGAAATTTGAAACCCCCATTGTGCATTTCAAGAAAGATCTTCCAATTTCGAACAACCTAGTTGCATAATCAAGATGCAATCAAAAGAGCAAAGCCTCATTCTTTATATGTTCATAAATCTGTTAGAATTCAATTTTCGTTTATTTTAAATCAATACTCATGTGAATTGATGAAAGTGATGATTATTGGGGAAACTTCGTAAAACCCATATTTGAGTTTTAAAACTCAGATCTAGAATTCTATGGAAGTGATGATTAATCGAGATGCAGTCAAAAGAGGAAACCCGCATTCTTTATATGTTCATAAATTTGTCAGAATTATATTTTTGTTTGTTTTGAATCAATACTCATGTGAATTGAGTGATGATTATTGGGGAAACTTTGTAAAACCCAGATCTGAGTTTTAAAACCTAGATCTGGGTTACTTGGTCTATAGAAGACAATGATGATGATGATGAAGACGAGGGTAAAATAGGTATTTTACATAATTTATGGTTAAACTTAACGTTTATCCGAAAATTGGGTTAACATGAAAGATAAGTTTGGTACAGCAATCATCCCGAAAATTTTGACGTCTCAGTGCCCTAGTTGTAACTTTTTGAAAAGTACATTGACCCAAAGATGTGTTTTGTCTTTCAATTAATATGCTCAAGTGGACAGTTATGTTGATTTGTGTGGTCAGTCAAGCAAAAGAAAAAAGGTCTTTTTGTTTTAATAATTTTTTTCTAATAATTTTGTTGTTACCAAAGTTTGAACGTTTGTTATTCATAAAAAAAGAGATGGTTGTTTAGGTGCATCATGCACGGTCCATGGTGGCGGACACGAGTGTAATGGCACTGGGGCAGTTGCCCCCACTTGGGGTTTTTTAGTTAAAGATTTTTTTTAAAAAAAATAATTTGTTAAATTTTACAAGTTACCCCCAATCTTGTCAAAATTTTACAAGTTGTCCCCACTTTAGTATATCCCTGCGTCCGCCATGATGGTCCATATAATGCTATTTCACTCAATTCACAACTCAATGTTTACAATTATATATTGATAACTCAAACTTTCAATAGTCATTTAACATATTACTACTTCATCCACCACTTTTGAAGGAGTTAACGTAGACTAGAGATTGGTTTCCGCACCCATATTATTAAAATCGGTTTGAACTCTTTGTATGAGGTGTAAATCCTAGCCCACTTTTTACCAAAATGTGGATGACAAATGTAGTTTGTTTACACGAAAACAAATGCAAGAAGGTAAACTATGAGTATAATGGATTATTTGTTAGAAATATATCACGGGAAAATATGTAATAGATAATTACATAATAAGAAACAATATAAATTGTTAGTGCTTTGATGGAAGTCTTTTGGTGATTTCCAAGTCTAAAGGTAGACTTCAAGTTTGCTGGTAGCCTCTGAGTCTGCAGCCTGCAGGTAGACTTCAAGTCTACTGGTGGTCTTCAAGCCTATAGGTAGACTTCAAGTTTACTGGTGGTCTTTAAGTCTGTAAGTAGACTTTAAGTCTACAGGTGATCTTCAAGCCAGTAGATAGACTTTAAGTCTGCTTGTGTTGGTAGGGATATGAAGTATACCTATGAAGCAAAATTTGTTTGTCCAATGCCCTTGTCAAACACAGTTTCCTTGAAACAGATTCGTCCCTTCCCGTACGTGCTTGGAAGCTACAATGGACATCTGTCTTCCAAGATACACCGAAGACACCGGAGACTCCTTTAGCACTAAGGTTCCTTACGAACTGAATATGTGTTTGATTTAAATCACGAAGTGAAATACAGGAGGCTAAATAATACGCTAGCAAACTACGATGCAAGAGCGTATGCGGTGATTGTTCTAAACTGTGGTTTTCAATTGTGGATGTAATCTCTATAATTCTATCATCAATAGACAAATAATATCTCCCATTAAAGCTGTTAATAACAACACATAAAGGGTTCGTTTAGTAGCCAGATAAGAGGTCGGATTGGACTAATAATAATTAAGAAGGTTGTTTGGAATGTTTTTAAGCATCCGGCTTAAAAGATGAGTGGTCCAAAAAAACAGCTTTTTACCTCGTTATTTATCCTGGATGTGGTGGTGGTATTATTAATGATTAGATTAGAAAAGACGTGACGCTATTTTTTTATACCCAAAAAACACCCTCGCATATATACTCTAGAAACCCTGAAAACAACTAGCCCAATAAGCCATTCTTCATCCATCGTTCTTTGCGAAAAGGGCGACTGCAAAGGGAGACTACGAAGACGATCGTTGGTAGGAATCTCGACTGGGTTAGTGATTTCATCCTTTCTCTCTTCTTCTACTTCTCTGTCATTCAATTATTCTCATTCCATTCGGATTATCACATTAAGGTTCATATTGTCAAGCATAACTTTGCTTCATAAAGGTGTAATTTTGGGTAAGTGAAAAAGATTAGGGTTCATAGCGGTGGGAATCACAATTAGGTTGTTACAATTCCTTTTTTTATTGTTTAGTTTGGGTTTGTTTATTTTACTTGGCCAATTTTTGTAATTCAAATCAAGTACCTTTAAACCCAAACCCAAACTCGCATGTATTCCATCAATCCAATTATCATGTGGATTTTTCAAGTTATACTTTTAACAATTTTGAAAAAGATTCAATTTATGCATATGTTTGATGATTGTATAAGAGCATGGACAATTGTTAAATCTTAAAACCAAAATCAAACATCAAATCAACCACAACCCAATTAAAAACTAATAAAATAATACATTTGATGCAAGTTTGATACAAAACCAAAAAACTCACACAAGTGTGGCACAAAATCCAATATTTTTTCATACCCACTATCTTTATCTCCAACAACTTTACATACCCCATCATCTTTATCTACATTAATTTAATATCTTCTTTCAATTTATATTAACAATTAATAATAATATTAATTTTTAATACTAAAAATTAAAATATTTGAGTAGTAATTTAGTTAATAAAAACAAATTAAAAAAGGGTTAATTATATGAAATTTGGAGAGAGAAAATGAGAGAAATATCAAATTTTCAAAAAAAATTTGTTTGGTGTCAAAATGAGGCAAACCTAGTCTCTATTTATAGATAAAAATCTGAACTGTTTTTTTAAAACATTTTTTAATGCCGAAAATACCAAAAAACGATGGATAATTACAAAATTAGGCTAGCCAACCAGGGGGTGACATGCGAAAAGCATGTCAGTCACCCAAGTCAAGCCGCCATGTAGGCCACCTTCCTTCTTTTTTTGAATTTTACTTGATGAAACGGTACTTTGTGTCTTTAAAGGTCAAAACGGTGTAGTTTTATTGCAGAGATGGTTGGTTTGATTTAATTTGATTTGATTTTGATTTGTAGCATATATTGATCTGAATTAAACCAATTCAAATCCAAATTAGATTAGATACATTTTATATTCACCGTTGTAAGCTATGATTTGGTTTGATTCGGTTTTTGATGCACCATTGTATTATTTGAAAAAATTAATAATATTAACTCGTATCCTAGTGCTACCAAACATCGGGGGTATGATTAGAGCATCTAATCCTAGAGCTACCAAACATCATGTTATTATTTGAAACATGATTATTAATCATAGTACATAATCGTGAGGGCATTAATAGTACCATTATTAATAATAACGCTTATCCTAATATGACTATCAAACGGCCCCAAAGTTTGTTATAAATGTTAGCCTGAATAGACAAATTTGGTTCGTCATTCGTGTCCGTGGGACATGTTCGCACATGAATACGGTATCCCGAATGCTAAATTGGACCATGACTTGCACCTCTGTGCGGGCACGCGCGAGAGAAACCCTCTATTCTAGGCAAGCCTACCCTTAACAAACAAATTTGGTCTGACATTCGTGTATTCTATACAAGCTTACCGTTAACAGGAAAATTTGATTTGATATTCGTGTTCGCAAGACACGTTTGCACATGAGTATGGTATTCTGAAGGTTAAATTGGACCATGATTTGCACCCACTACTCGGGCACGCGAGAGAGAGAACTTCTATTCTACACAAGCTTACCCTAACACACAAGACACTTGTATATAAACCACTCAAGTTTTTTGTTAATTTCTCAATGTGAAATAAACTTACTTCCAACATCACACTTTAATCAATCATAACGTATTCATCCTAAAACCAAATTGGACTAATAAATATATGATTTCGATATTCTCATAGTATAGAACAACACGTTACCACAATTATCCTTGTCATTACACAAATGACTCATGAAAAATTTGCACCTCAAAATTACACAATTTTATTATTTAAAACACAATTTTTCCAACATTCTTCACTCGTTTTAGTTGTCATTTTTTCACGTGTAGATTACTTCTTTTTTTGAGCTAAAAGCAAACTTGATACTCCTCCCGTTCCTAAATAATGGTCTTGTATGACTTGTCATACACATTAACAAAAATTAATTGATTCTATGATGTTTTTATGACCATAATTAAAGTATGAAGAAAAAAATAAATGGTAAAGTGGTAAAAGTATTTACCTAAAAACGAAGGTTTAGAAATATGATTTTTTTTTTTAATGAACAAAAAAGAAAGTAGAATAGTTAGTTAGGACGAGGGAATAATATTTTTTATTTTATTTTATTTTATTTGTGAACAATGGTTTTATATAATTTATACTCCATCCGTTTTTAAATTATCGTCATCATTTCCTTTTTCGTCAATTCTAAAATAATTGTCAAATTTCAAAACTTTTCCTCTTAGGAAAACACTTTTATCATTTTACCCTTATCTTTTATACGTACTTTAATTATGATCACATTTTCCAGAGTATTAAAGTAAATCACACATTTCATCAATATTGATAATACAATCAATTATTTTTTCTTAAATGGTGTGTCGGGTCAAAAATGACAATAATTAAAAAATGGAGGGAGTAATTGATATGGAGCCTATTCATTCGTGATCATTTTTCTCTGCATGTTGTCCTAATGGCATCTCGAAGGGGCATATTTTTAGGAGTATGATCAAAATCATAAAAAAAAAAAATAGATGTGAGAGTGAAAAAATATGGAGGGTAAAAAGAAAGAATAATTGTGGGCCGGACCCCTTTTGTTAAATTATAACCGCTTCACTTCCTTATTTTTTTATTCAACCACTAAAGTTCATTTTAATAAAATTGTTCCTAAAATACATGTCGTCATCTTCAATGGGATAAGAAGCGGGAGAACAACACAGTTTCTTCCTTTCTCCGTTAGAGCTACCTGCTTCTCTTAGCACAAGACCCACTCAACTAGATTTGAAGCTTATTACCGTCATTCATATAATAATACTTGTGCTACTGCTGCCATTACATTCACCAACGAGCAAGATTCTTGAAAAAAAATGAAAGCTCAAACTTTTTCAACATGGGAAGTTCAGAAATTTGAAACTGACTTTGCAAGATAGGTTGTATTAACATCTCTAGGCATGATAAAAACAACTTTTAGCTCAATTTTTGGCTGCAATACATGAACAATCTTGCTCAATGATAAGTGGAGGAGATGGGGAAGACTACGATGTAGGTGTCGAAGACTACGATGTAGGTGTCGAAGACTACGATATGGGAGTTGTTACATATGATTTGGGCATCATTGCCTATAATTTGGGCAATGGCGCCCAAATTAGAGGCAACGACGCTCAAATTGGAGGCAACGACACCCAAATTAGAGGTAACGATACCCAAATTGGATGCAACGACGCATGACATGCAAGTATGATGACATTGCATATGAAGAGTACAACTCATTATCATGGCTGCTCCAGTGAATATAAATCATGTTGTTTTTGAGCTTATGAGTCACGTTTTCATTTATTTCTTCTGTTTTGCCTATGCTGCATATGGAGTGGGTGTGTTGGCCATGGCAAAGACGCCCAGATTGGAGGCAACGACGCCCAATGTTTTAACCCCCACAAAAATGAACAATGCCCAATCAGGCCTTGGTGTTATTAATTAGACATCGTTTCTTCCAATCATGCCTCGGTGTTATTAATTAGACATCGTTTCTTTAATATGGTGACTGACTTCAATTTATTTTTCCAATCTCGCCTCGTTGTTACTTAATTAGGCATCGTTCCTTTAAATCATATTTCGATGTTACTTAATTAGATGTCGTTTCTTTAATATGATAGCAGACTTCAATATCTTTTTTGTATTATGGTATATAAATAATTAGGCATCTTTGCAAAAAATCTTGTCTCATTGTTAGTTAATTAGTCATCGTTTCTTCCAATCATGTCTCGTTGTTACTTAATTAGGCGTCGTTTCTTTAATATGAAAGCATAGTTCAATTTATTTTTCCAAATATGCCTTGGTGTTACTTGATAAGACATCGTTCCTTCAAATCCTGCCTCGGTGGTACTTAATTAGGCATCGTTCCTTCAAATCCTGTCTCTGTGTCACTTAATTAGGCGTTGTTTTCAATTATGTCTCGGTGTTACTTAATTAGACAATATTCCTTTAAATCATACCTCGGCGTTACTAAATTATGCATCATTCTTTCAAATCTTGTCTCGGTGGTACTTAATTAGGCATCGTTCCTTAAAATCATGTCTCGATGTTACTTAATTAGGCGTTGTTTTCAATCCTGTCTCGGTGTTACTTAATTAGACATCGTTCTTTCAAATCATGTCTCGATGTTACTTAATTAGACGTCGTTTTCTATTATACATCGGTGTTATTTAATTAAATATTATTTCTTTTTTTAAAATTAAAATAATTAACTTTTCTAATTATAATTTCATTACATGACCAACCCGATTATCAATCTAAAAAGAAATAACTATATATGCAAGGTTCTAAAAATCGTTAGGCGGTCGCTAGACGGCACACTAGCGCCTAGCGCCTTGGGGACTAGTCGAGGCGTAATCGGGGCGTAGGTGGGGCCTAGAATTAAGACATAATTACCATTTTTTTGATAATTTACATCAAAGATCAAACACATTGAATACAACTTCAAATTTTTTTTTTTATATTTGTTATTTTATCAAACACTTGTCTATATTTGTAAAATGAACAAAAATATACAAACCTACCATTAATCCAAATTTTCAACCCCGATGCAATAAACCAATCAAGTTTAGAACTAAAAACAAAAAAAAATCTTATTATAGTTCGCCCCCATTACCTCCCTCTCTGCCTCACCATTACCACTCCCCCTTCCTTCTCCGGTCACTGCATGTCATAAAATCAAAGCTACAAAAATAAATTAAGGTCGGCGAGATTTGGCGTAGACGCCGACTTGGTCGATTAGGTGGTGACTAAGAAAATTACGGTGGTAGAGAGGTGTCTAACGCCTAAACGAAACTTAGACGGAACTAAGCGGAAAGTTTTAAAACACTGTATACTAAAGTTCACTTCTATAGTTCTATAGTTCTATAGTTTATAGCCATGGGATAGGACGGGTCCAGATTTTTTATACTATTTGTGTCTATTAATTGTGTATTATTTTTTATTTCAATTATTAATTGAGATGTAATGATTGAGATGTAATAATAAAGATGAAAAGTAGTACACCAATAATACACATAAGTGATACATAAGATCTAAACTCGGTTAGGACGGTGCACACTGTCGGCATTTCAAGGTTATTGAGTTTCAATAACCTAAAATAAGTCAATCAATGGATCAGATCAAACAAATTCATTATCCGATTTATTAAAAATTATCGAATTTGGAATGAATCGGATCATCTTTCGGATATTCAAAAGTTTAATCCATATCCTAATTTTTAAATTCGGATCTAATTTAGATTTTATTCGTCCTAATTAAAGTACTGAATAAAATTAATATTGATATATTTTTGCTTAATCAAATGTTGAATGAAATTAAAAAAATTATGTTTTTAGTTTATACAAATATGAATAATAATGTCAGCAAGATCTTAGAGTTTGTCGAAAAATTTATATTTAGTAGAATTAGTAATGATTAATGACTAAAAACTAATTATTAGTAACTTATATATATAATATTAATATATATTTTTATATCGGATCGAATCAGGTTGTTAACGGATCAGAACAACTTAATTCATATCTAATTTGTTAAGTTTTCGAACTTTCAAATTTGGATCAAAATTAGGTTATTGAAATTACAAATTAAATTTACATCTTAAAAATAACATCAAATTCAGATCGAATTTGGATGAAAATCTGATCCATTGAAATGCTTAAACTCAAGTGGACGGTGATGTTGTTACGTGTGCTCAGCCAAGCTGAAGAGACGAAGTCAAAAGGTCATTGTTTATACTCCCTCCGTCCCTAAATTATCGTCTCACTTTCCTTTTTCGTCCGTCCCAAAATAATTGTCCACTTTGAAACTTACCTTTTTAGAACATCACTTTTACCACTTTACCCTTACTTTTTCAATCTACTTTAATTATGGGTCACATATGTATGGACATTAATGGAAACTACACATTAAACCAATATAAATAATCCAGTCAAATAGATTTTCTTAAACGGTGTGCCGGGTCAAACTGGACAATAAATTAGGGACGGAGGGAGTATTTATTTTTGGAAGTCGGACAGGAATGGAAAAATTGGAATGGAGGGGACATTGATCAGTTAGTCAATGATTTATTTATTTTTGAATCATTAATGTGTGTTTCTAAACGTAAGCAAGTATTAATGATGGTCTATTATTATTGCAGAAAATTTATAGGTTTCTGTGTTTATTGGTAGACTGACATCTAGCGCTTAGGTGGGGTTTATAATCAAGGTATAATTGCCATTATTTAGATTTTTTTAATATAACATAATTAATAAAACAGAAACATAATTATCTTATTTCAAATTTCATTTCTCTTCCTTATTTTTTTTCCTTGAGTTATTATCAAAATATTAAACACAAAATATATTTATCAAATGGTGTAACCAATATATTTTGTTTTTTTGTCATTAAATTATATTAAACTATAATCTAGTATACATACCTCTCCCACCAAAGAAATGGTACTCCCTCCGTCCCTAAATTATCGTCCTCCTTTCTTTTTTCGTCCGTCCCAAAATAATTGTCCACTTTGAAACTTACCTTTTTAGAACATCACTTTTACCACTTTACCCTTACTTTTTTACCTTACTTTAATTATGGGCTACATATACATGGGCTTTAAAGAAAACTACACATTAAACCAATATAAATAATCAAGTCAATTGTTTTTTTTAATCTGTGCGCCGAGTCAAACAGGACAATAAATTAGGGACGGAGAGAGTATAATTTATCAAATAGATTATATTAAATAAGTTTGTCATTTAATTACACTTTCTTTGGTGGGACCATGGGAGAGGAGTGTATATTAGATTATAGTCTAATTTACCTAAATAAAGCCCCTCACTTAGCCTAATTATATTAAGTTGTCGCGCTTAAGGCTCGTTAGTCGACGTCATAGCGACTAGTTGACGATTTTCTTCTCTGGCAATTTTTTCATCTATTTGACATTAATCGTGATGTGAGGCCGGCGCCTAGCGCTTAGGATGAGTTTTAAAATGCTGACATTGACTCAAACAAATTAAATTTTTTTAATTTAAAGTTCAATAAATCTTAATGGATCAATTTGATCATGTTCAATGTGGGCAATATTGTAACATTCAAAACAATAAAGATTTGATTTTCCTACACTTCCCTTTTCCATTAATGAAAAATATGATGTGGAGAAGAATGAAAAGTTACAAATAATTAATGTATCCAATTACTTTGAGCCAAAATATGTAAATGCTATTAGAGTGGCCCTAGCATTACCCAAATGATAAATATATCTTTTTTCGAATGGTTTAGAGAGAATTAAATGATTTGATTAAGATCAATTTGAGTCATTTAACACTAGTCTCAAAAGTAATGGTTTCTTTTTTCTTGGTCCAAACTCCAAACTTAAAATATATACAAAATCAAACCGAAAAATATAACTGTTACTTGTTTTGTTATAGGCATAGTCCATTTTAAAAAAATTATGCATTAAATCATCAAAACATTTTAACTGATGCGTCCAAAATCTTCTTAGACGCACTGGGCTTCGCTAATTGGATACCAGGCTTTCAATATATCCTTAAACTTCAAGGCCCAACTCTGCTAGCAAATAAGAAGAACCGTTAACTAGGCAGGGGGCACTCCCTGCAAAAACCCTCCGGCGTGAGAGTTAGCACAACAGTTTGTTGAGTAAGCAATTGGATAGAGTCTAGGCCAGTAATTAGAATCACGTACCTCCCTTCTTATTTTGGAGGGGTTTTTATAGCCAATGCCGAGGATAACTGCCCATTAATGATCATGGCGTGAATGGCAGGCATATTAACTGCCCTATTAACTGTCCACTCATCACAACGGTAACATTATGGTAATGATGGAAGATTTCCTGGAAATAACCGCCTCTGTTCAAGACAACCGTTTCTTTGATAAATGAGCATGGCAAGTCTTGCTCGCTGCACACAATTGCCCGCTGGGTAAACCCCCAGCTCGCTGGAGGCTAAGCCCCCAGCTCGCGATATACTAATGGTCGCTGCCCATTTCTCCGTGCCTTGAACCTTGGAACGCACGTGTTCTGCCAGTGTCCGGTGAAGATGTGCTAGGCACGTGACCTATGTCTTGGGCCTATTGGGCCGAGCAGCTCAGTAGCCCCATACTCCTTGTCTACCGAGTATTCATGCTCGGAGCAAGGAGAAGAACCTTGAATCCCCAAGCCAAACCGCTCTTGAAATATAATTTTTTGTGAATACATCGAATCGGCCACGATCAGATTTATAAGTGGATGCCAGCCCAAAAGGTTTTGAAGAGACGAGCCATCATCCGCCGCCTATTTGCACTTATACGGGCTCATTTCCCAATGAGCCATTAAATGCTGCCTCGACTCTCGAGCCCCAAATGATGAGTAGCCCCAAATGCCGGTTTCCATCGATATAAAAGTAAGAGTTCCTTCCCATTTCCAATTTTTACCGCTTCAAAAGATTTCAAACCAGAAGAAAACCTAATTTTTGCACTTAGAGATCACATCGGTGCCGATCCTGCTTGCGTCAGTGCTCCATCCAGAACGAACTTCCAAGATCTTCAGTCTTCGTTCTTCTACATCAACAGGTACTTCTTTTAATCCTTGTTGTCATTTCTATCCATGCTTTTACTGTTATAATCCTGAATTAGGGCTCCATAGTGCCATTTATCCATATACGACCCCTACAGCAATTAATCTGCTGAAGACTTCGGTTTAGAGTATAATATGCCAAAATCTTGACTTTCGATTCCCGTTTCTTCTATTCATCTTGTCCCCCTATCTGTCATCAAACCATTTCGATCCAAGTAAGGGAATCAAAGAATACTTGACATGTGCCCCGTTCACCGATCTTAGGATAGGCTCTTGCCAAGGGTTTTATTTGATCTGTTCTTGCCTAACTACCCGAGTAAGATTTAACATATATTCCTCGATTCATGTTTCCTGTAGGATGTCCAGCGACGAAACCCACTTAGAAATCGAAGGTCGTAGCTACGACCACAATGCTCCCACTGAAACCGAGGAGAGCTCATTATCTTCCAGTTCCAGTTCCGAAGAAAGCAAGCTGGAATAAATCTCCTTAATTCGCAAGAAACGAAAACCCCAACACCCTGCAGAGCCGGAGACGAGTAGAGACAAACAAAACGTTTCCGAGGAGGATGAACGAATTGAAAACCTCCCCAGCTCGAGCAACCCGCGAGCTGACCAGGACAAAAATTCCTCCAAAGGCAAGCAAATTATCCCCACTGTCTCTTCCTCGCTCAAATGGGACGACCTGACCTGTGAAGACGATGTTGGTGCCTGGTTTATTCCTTGGGTATGGACCCCAAGAACTACCGGGTACGAGCCTTTGACCTGGATATCAATGAAAATGGACACAACTACCAAGGGGACCGGATAGTATTTTACTTCGACTTCTTCGTTGTCGGACTTCGCCTTCCTTTAGACCCATTCATCGTAGAGTTTCTGAATATGACAAACTCCCTCCCTTGCGACTTGACCCTTACAACAGTAAGGTTTCTGGTCGTATACACCGTTGCGTGTAGGCTGCTCGGATTCGAACCCGAGATGACCTTGTTTAGGAAATTTTTCCTATTTTCCCTAGATAAAAAATCTAGACGTATCACAGGGCGCTCAAACCCTAATTACTTCAAACTTTTAAATGATGGCCCAATAAAGTAGATTCCTGGGACGGTAAAGCCCTGTTAGTTGAATCAAGAATAAGTTGGCCGTTTGCTCCTTACATACATGACTTCGGGCTCCCCGATTATGACAAGGCTGCCTTCGAGCTGGCGAACCCCAAATAGCCAAGGCCCTCAGATCGCTGCTCGGAGTGAAAGATGGACGGGATGGGCGAGCTGGACAAGACTGGGTACTCGACCGACGGTCCTCACGTCTGATTCAACTCTTCTTCGTCTGACCGGGATCATAAGTTGGCCTGTGGATGGAGTCGAGCCCAGAGTTACCATCGAAGCCGAACAACCCCATATCTACTGGGGGAAATGCCATGGAGGGAAATTTCCAGTGAATGCCTTGATTGTGCACAAACATGAACCAATTGCACACCCGCCTTTTCGATTACCGGTCTGACATTAAACTCTGCTATTGATTTACAACTTGTAAACCCATTATTTGCTGACAGTTTTTTTTATATCTTTGCCCGTTGTATTTGCATACATGAGGCAATTGAATGATGCGAACAAGTTCCTTCAGGCCGCCAAGAAAGGAGCGACCAAAAGAGGCAAGCACCTTTCCACTCAAACTCCTGCCACTCTTCCAACAATTCCGGCCACCACAACCGGGCGAGGCACAAAACAGAACCAACCAGAACCGAGCCTAACTATCATTCATGCACCCACTATCCAGAGAACTGATCCCATTACTGTAAGCACCCTATCCCGCGACCAGTGAAGCAACCCCAAGCAGAAGTATGGAAAAATATTGGGCATTGTATGGAAAAATATTGGACATCGCTCAAAACATTGGGCATCGAACGAGCATCGTTAATTAATTTTGTGCATCAAACAAAAATTATGCATCGATTCGTCCTACCTTTTGTCGACCATCATCTACCTTTTGTTATTTTCAAATCAAATAATTAGATGTTTGGGTCTTCTTTTTTGGCGGGGAATCCATTTCTCATATTTTTATTTATACCAGCCCCCTTTCTCCATCTCCATTAATATTGCAATATTGATACCTTCAGTTCAGTCCCTCTACTCTTCTCTATATTATATATCGGCTTTGCTATTTTTAGGGGCAGAATGTGAAGAACGAGATCACTCTAAGCCGAATCATATGCTATTTTATTCTTTTTCAAAAAGGCATAAATCCCATTTCATATCATAGGGAAGATCCTTGTTCTGGGGAAGAAAATGAAGTTGGTTATAGCAACGACACTCACATCATAGGCAATGACACGCATATCATAGGTAACGATGCCCACATAGGAGGCAATGACATCCACATCGAAAGTAATGATGCCCACATCATAGGCAACGATGCCCACATCGAAGGCAACAATATACAAATTAGATTTACCTGCAAGTGATTTCTTCGGTATCTCCGAGTCTCTTTCCCAACGTCAATCCAGATTCGGTCATGGTTACGAGGTTGGTAGCAGAAAGGTATGTGGTGATATTTAACGAATAACTAAGGTTTGTTGGAGGGGCTCATGATGAACTTCCACTTAAACCATATTAATGGATTATGGTCTTCATCAAATTAGACAACAGTGATCGATTGAATCAATTAATTTGAACGGGAAGAGACCATATCCTAAATGCTCTGTTTTGTTTGACATATTCATTGGAGAAAAGATGATCAAACAAGCTAGGAAATGGTTGGAGAAGAAAGAACTCAAGGAAGAAGATATTTTTTTTAAAAAATAATGAAAATAAATTTATGCAATTAAAAAAAACAGGATACTTAAACAATTAAAATTATATGAAATGATACCAACGGCAAGTTTTCCTATTTTGATCATAGCTACTGGCTGTGGCGAAGCCACCTTGGGACCCAAAGGGCCGTGGTCCGTGTGCCCTTTGATTTTGATCGTCTTTTTTGAAAAAAAAAGTACTCTTGACCCCTCTAAATAATATTTAAAGTCAAAATTTATAGCATATACGGAGTAGTTTTTTATTTCCATGCTTGTAAAAGAAAATAAATATTAACTTCTATTAATATTATTAGTATTAGCAACTAAGTATAAATGTATAATAAAGGAAATAATATTATGTTATACATTTTGAGTATGCTAGCTACTCATTATTAGTATAAAGAAGTATATAAACAGAAAACTTTAGTTCCTCGAACCAACTCACAACTTCTCCGTTCATGGCAGCAGTAGATTTCTAGAGAGAGAGAGAGAGAAGCAGTGACGATGAGAGATAAAGAGGCCTAAATTTGGTGGCTTTGAGGTTAACTAAGGTCGAAGTCGCTTTACGGCACAAATCAAAGGGTGTATTTTCCGTTTAGTAGCAATTTATTTTTTTCTTTAAACCACATTTGCTGATTGAGTAAATTCTCATGCAGTGCACAAAAAATAATTTATGAATAAATATTAAAAATATATATTATAATATTAATACACATATTGAATATAAGATAGTGTTGAAGTTTAAGTAATTTTATTTTAGTAACGCTAAATTTATCATTAATGGTATCAAATTAATAAGGTTTATCTTTTTTCAATATCACAAATACGAATAAAAAATTGATTATTGATATGAAACAAAGTTTTTAAAAAATGGATAATGTTAGGAACGTTCCTAAACAATATAGTAGACACTAATTTTATGACGTAATAAATAATTATTAAAATTATAATTTATAAATAGTGTGAACAAACTTAATTTATATTTTTAGAAAAATTATTTGTTTGATGTAATATTATGTGTGTATATAAATATATATGATTGTGGAAAGGACAGATGATTGCTCAAACATATGAAAAATAACTTACGAAAAATGAATTCGTATGTTATTTTTCTGGAAAAAATGTTTCATTTTTCGTTGATTACATTTTCCAAAGGTAACCAAAAAACGTTTTAGAAATCATTTTCCGTAAAACAATCAAAATCTTAATTTTAACTTTTTAGATTTTAGTCAACCACATGTCATGTTTCAAAGACAGATTGTGTTGAAAAAAAATTCTATACTATTTGATTAAAAAATATTTTTTTCTAATTTATACAAAACATTAAATATGAAAAGTATTCGAAAAAAATATTTTTTTCTAATTTTCATTCATGAAACAAATGAAAATTTTTCATGCTTCGTAAAACGAAAGTCCAATAATAACGATCTTGTGCTCATAAACATAACTGTTGTTTGTTGTACGCAAATGTATTACTTTATTTTAATAAACATAAAAGTACGCAAACTTATCACGAAAATAAATGTTGGTCAAAACTCAAAATTCTAAAATTTGGACCACAACATAAATCATGGTCCTGTACACGTCATTCGTAGCTGACATGCGCCAGTCCGTAATCCCAAAATTTCTCTCTAATTTCTTAATTATTTTTTTTCTTTTACTATTCTGTTTTGATTTTGAAATGTTTTATTTAAAAAAAAATCAGCTTTTTAAAATTTAAACATAAAAATATCATTTTATTAAAAAAACTAATTTTTAAACAGGAATTTTTTATTCGGAACAAAAGGAGTAATTCTCTTGTTGTTTTAAGTGCAAGACGGAATTATTAAGAAATGATTATTCGGGAATAAGGTTCAAAAATTAAAATTTTAAAAGTCTTTGGCCAGTTGAGCTGCCCTTGACCGACTTTGATCTTGTTTGGGTGATCGCAAATCACAAGCAATTTATTGGCGGCTTTTCATTCTTCATCAAAGATATTGCTCTCTAGTCATCGTGTTTATTAATTAAACCAATTAAGGTAGGCATGTCACCACTTAATTGTCTTATCGTTTTGCTATTTAATTAATAAAAACTTAGAAAACACGGTTTTATAGTTATTTTAGGGACGGAGGGAGTATAAGATAAATTTTTATTATTCGATCCATCGTATATTGATTAATCAACATTGTTAGTCTTATAACTATCTCTACAACTTTCTTTACAACTAAGCTTTAAAGAAGGGTAAACTTGTCTTTGTCCAAAACAACTTTTCCCAATTAAAAGCTTAGTTGTAAAATAAGTTATAAAGTTAGTAGTAAGGATATTATTTTCAAGGCTTAGTTGTAAAGTTGTAATAAGGTAAAACTTTGTCATATGAATTAGAATGCGTAAGACGATCTCACAAGTCACAAGAGATTTACTCTTCTTTATTTGATAACAAATCTAGCTAAAGAAATTCACAAAAATATGAACACAAAATCTTTGTTAGCGATTATTATTGGTTGCATAATTTGTAGGTTGGCTTAACTAATAAAGAAATTCAAATTTTGTAAGCTTTTTGTACTTTAGGCTTATTCTTATTTTTTTTATAGATTTTTTCTTTAAGGGATATATTCGAGAATTATATTTTTAAAATTTTTTATTTAGCTTAAACCCATTTTTTCTTTAAGGGAAAATATAGAAATGAAAAAAAGAAATTTTTTATGATATCCAAATGAAACAAACCAAATCTCTATTTGTAGGTAAAAATGTTTACAGAAAAAAATATTTAAAAAATATTTTTATGACTGAAAATTGATAAAAAAGAAAATGGTGGAAAAGTAAATAATAAAGTATATTGAAATGAGGGAAGAAGTGGCAGGTGGCATTTTTGGACCAAGAATTGGGAGCTTAACTAAGCTTTAGCTCCTGCTTAACTAAGCTGGGAGGAATTGGCTTTAGATCCTCCGTTGTATCCGGTCTTAGGATCTCTGGGTTTACACTTAAGGAAATATATAACATGTGTTATTTTCTTTGGAAGGGGTATATGAAATTAATTATATTGTCCCTTCTCATTTGAAAAGTCTTTTTAATCTTTCTACCTATTTTACAACAAATGATCCACTCCGTTCCAAATTGACGGTTTGATCTTGACTTTCAACGTATGCACAAGTAGTCAAGTACCCTTTTTATCCATCTTATAATAATATATAAGGATAGAAGGCCGACGAAGGTGAATTTAGCAATTTCATGATACAATAAACACTTACTTTGAAACAAAAGTGTTTTAAAAAACAAACACTCTGTTGTAGAGCCTATTTGGGAGCACGTTTTGGTCCAAAATATGCTCCAAAATCGCTTCATTTTAGCAATAAGCTTATATCAATATTGCGTTTGATAACGCTCTGTTTTTAAAATCGGAGTAGCGTTTTAAATGCTACCATTTGTAACTTTTTTACAAAATGCATCGAAAACATTGGGTTTCAATCCTTGGACAAAACAATCCTCTCCATAAGAAAAGAAGGTGAAAGAAAATGAATAAGATTAGACCATCACACCATACAAATCCCCAAATCTGATTTTCATAGAGAGATTGATTCAAAAGAATTAATAAACATGTGGTGAGATTAGAGATTTCATTGCAATATCTTATAATAGCACATCTGATGAAGGAATAATGACAATCTAGCGAGCATGGACTTGCATTCTGTACTTGAGGCGGAGAATGAAAAGGTCACCAACTTTGGTTGAAAGTTAGGAGATAAGGTTTTGTGTTCAGATATTTCAAATCGCATGTCTTACACGTGTCAATCCAAGTGATGTTATAAATATACGTGTGATGGGTGTTAAAAATGAAGCACATGTAATTATATAAATGTGTAAATTATATTTTTTTTTGACAAAATTTGAATAGTTCTTGTTTTATACTGGTTGGAATTATGAATAATTTGTGCAATAATTTTTAGAACAAAATTATGTAAAAATAATTGTACTTCATATTTTTAATTTAAACTTACTTTAGTGTTACGTAACAAGTATTTTTATTCTTATATATTTGAAGGTATATGTATTAATTTGAAGTCAGACACATTGTTTATAAAATGGTAAAATCGTCATTTTTACAACTACTCTTTGTTTATGAAAATAGCATTTTGAAATAGTTTCGAAACGTGTTTATAAAAAAAGACTATTTTTTGAAAAAGCTGCGTTTTGAAAAAGATGCACCAAACGAGGCCTTAGTACACATCCAATAAATTATTACCCTTTCATCAATGTACAGTGTAATAGCTTTGTTAAGATTTTTGTTACAATATCATTATTTTTACACACACACACACACACACACACACACACACACACACACACACACACACACACATATATATATATATATATATATATATATATATATATATATATATATATATGTATATATATATGTATGTATGTATGTATGTATGTATGTATGTATGTATAACGATCATATGATTATTGCAGCGTGAGAGTAAGTGTTAACTTTAGTAAGCAAATTGACAGAGTTTCGGTGTGTGATGAGAGCGTATCTTTGACAACAAAGCGCAACGTAGTGGTGAGACGCTTCACCCATACCTAATAGGTCGTGGATTTAAGTCACCATGGACGTAAGTGGGAAACCACTACTGATCCTCTTTTAAAATATAAATAAAAATGAGAGCGGATCTTTCAAATACGATATCATGAGGTTTTTATAGCCCTAAAAGAGTGAAAAACGAATTGAATAAGGCCTTTATGATCATAAATGCGGGTTGATCACGTAACTGTCAGAGTCATGACTTTTTTCTCGGGTGTGAGCGTTATCCTTTGTTTGTGCCCGAACGTGCTGCTTGCTGGTTTGGAAAGATTTGGGTCTGATCGATCAGAGATCGCTATGCTCTCTCACCAGTGCACCTTATTACTTGATCGAGGCCCCTTGGTCAGGGAGGCATTGTTTTAACCAACCAGGATAAGTTAACGCCTTCCTGCTCAGGAATGTCCCCCCAAATATGATAAAGAGGCTCGTGATCGACACACACATATTAACTTATGAAAGTTAATAAGTATTTTTAAAAAGTTAAATCTAACATTACTAATTATTAGTTATCAGTCATAAGTCATAAATAATAAGTTATCAATCATATATAATAAGTCATCAATACATATCAATAAATTAAATCAAACAGACCCTATGATAGCCAGAGCCCCTCGGTTGGGATACTTTGTTATTACAGAATGACTTATTAATTAAATAAGTGAGTATTCACTAACATGTCATTGTGTAGCCTGTCAACGTCTCAATAAATAAAAATATGTAATACATTATTAAGTTTGAAGTAAATGTTACTTTTACCCTCCAGCAATCCAAACCTTGAAAATTATATTTACTTATTTAGTGGAGAAGCATATCAAATTGAACTTATTAATTGAGTTGAGATAATGAGTTATGACACACACACACATATATATATATATATATATATATATATATATATATAAGAAGATAAACAAGTTTTAGAAAGTTTTTGCTAAAAGTAACTTTTTAAATTTAGAAACACTTTTAATTTGTATATAAGTCACTTTTTGTATTGAAAATTGCAAATATAAATATCATTATTATGGTTGATTTGATAAATGATTCTAAAATCTCTTCACATTCTTATTTAGCATATTAAAAAAAAATGCATAGTAGAAACATGAGAAATAACAAAACCAAGGTTTTTTTTGTCAATTTATTTGTAGCAATATCCAGGCTATAAAAAATAAAGATGAAATAAAAAAACGATTTTGAAACTAAATCATATATACAAACTTTGAAGTAAAACTAATTTACAGACAATCAATTAATAATAATATCAAGATCCGATATTTTCTTTTCTCTATTTCATCATAACCAAAGTTATTATTGTAATATATATATATATATATATATATATATATATATATATATATATATATATATATATATATAAATTGAGATATGACCAATTTTTCGAGACAGCTAGCTACATGTAAAAAATGGAAACCCGATAATTTCTGATTTTTTAGTTACTTATACATGTTTAAAAATTCAGATATAAAAAAAAGGTAGTAATGATGAAATTAATCAACATTCAGATCGAATTGGTTTGTTAGATGAACTAAATTACGAATTAAAATTAATAAACGAGTTTTGAAGTTAAACATAGTTTTTGAAATATTTTTGGAAACATGAATATACCAACAAGTTTCCGGTAAGTCGATGGTCATAGCTTCCGTTGCCGGACTTTCTTTAGGTGGTAACCTTGGAGTTGACCATCGTTGCAAAAAATGCATAAAAAAAATTAAAATGTGTGGTGAAACTATGGTAAAAGTGCTTTCTTTTCATTTATATACATCAACTAAAACAACGTGATTTTATGAATGTGTATCAAGTCGCGGTCCAAAAGGTATTCATAGCATGGTTTAAATCAAATTTTTCGATGTCTATCCATCGATAGTTTGAATTTCGTGTTCATTTTCCTTGATCCATCTCCTACATTTTTATTTCCTTGGTTATATATTATTTTAATTATTTTTTCTTTATATCTGATTTTTAAATTGAACCATAATACTTGAATTATTTTGTAAAATTACCAATTTTGAAAAGTATAGTTTTTAAGGTTTTATGACAAAACATGTTAGTATATCACAAACAATTTGCCGGTGTAGTTTTTAAGGTTTTACGACAAAATATGTTAGTATATCACAAACAATTTGCCCTTTGTGTGATATTATATGCGCTACCAACTTTTTTTTTTAACTTTAATGTAACTTTAATTTATATATATTTATTTGTACATATTTTAATATCGTTTTTTAATACGAGAAACATATCAATGAATTTAAATTTTGTTGAGACTCCAGAGTAGAGATTGAGAGAAAGTGTACCTCAATTCTATTGTTTAGAATTGGAATTGTGAGCTTCAATGTAAATTTTATTATCTATATCCAAAAAAATATTATAATTGGAAATGAACTGAAATTCTTAATATTTTTATTCTAAATTTTGATTTTTTTTCTCCAATGGTAAAAAAAAAAAAAACCTAAAGACTCTTGATTTTCATTATTTTTTTATTTCTATTAATTTTCTTATACATTTAGATTTTTTATTGAACTCTACATGAGAGCCAAACAAAATAATCTTAATTTTAATGTGACAAAATTATGATATTCAATTCTACACATCAAACTCATAATATTTATGTTGCAATCATTTGTATATTTTATTAGTACTAAAGTTTTAACTATTGTATTGATATAAATATAGGCTTCGTGCATCGTACGAGTGCTTTGATTATAATTTTCTATGATTAACTTCAATTTTTATTGTACAAAGTAAATTGTTTTGGTCAATGACATGTCACTTCGATATCAATTTAAAGATATGTTAAAAAAGTTATTGTTTTTTATTAACATAATTTTCTATAAATTGTTTTATATGCATATTGAACTGTGATTTTTCATATAATTATTCGCTTATATGATTATTATTAAAATTTTATATTATTTTATTTATATCAATATGGAATCGTGTATTATACGGTTGTGTTGTAGTATATATAAAAATAGAAGTGCATAATTTTTAGAAATTTTTCGCCAAAACTCACTTTTTGAAAAAGGAATAACTTATGTTCTATTTATCTCAAAATTTTTTTTTTTGAAATTGATTTTGTAAAATGTCATTTAATGATGTTGACAAAAACTATTCCAATTGAGTTTTTTTTTATTTGGAGAATTAAATTCGAAAATGACATATAAATGGCATATAACTAATTACATACCAAAGCCAAATAACTATTAAATATTACACACAAATAAATTAGAAATCAACTTTCTAGGCAAGCTATTCATAAGTCGGACAGAGTCCATGTGCATATAACTAATTACAAACAAAATCAATATATAAAAATAATTTGTAAAAATTGTATTTATTCAAAAATATTGAATAGCGTAGTATTATTATAAATAAAAAAAAGGTAAATAAAAATACTTACGATTGTTTTTAATATATCTTAAAATACAGTTCTATAATATTTAAAACAAAAAAACAAATAAAAAATACTCATGAGCCTGATTTTCTTTGTTTTTATAATTTGGATCAGTCTTAGTTTAAATTATCACTAAATTTTGTGTCAGTGCTTATGACACGGTGTTAGTATGGAACTTATTCAATGAATGAAGCGGACATTATGCAAATGAATTGATATATGCTTGAGATTTTGTAAATATCAGATGAATACTCACTACACAACTGAAAATAAGACAAAACTCAATAAACTAAACAAAAAATATATAAATTTTATGATGGTCAATTACAAATAAGTAAGAATATCAAGAACTTTATGTCATGTTCAAATTAGAGTGACATTTTCTCTTTTTTTGTTAATTCTTTATGTAATTGAAAATTGAAATGTAATATATATGTTATGTTGTTGAAAGAGACACATGTTTTTTTTTTTGTGGTTTTAGTTAATTAGTCATATAAAAATTAAGATACAATTTTTTAATTATATCACATCAATAAACAATATGTATTATGAAATCTTAAACTGTGAGTTAAATTTGAACAATACATACTTGTGAATATTTCAAATGAATTACATATTTTGAAATCTCAAACTGTGAGTTAAATTTGAAGGTTGGAACTCAAATAATGTCGTTTCGTAACATAATATATTCACTTGAGCTATGCAATGACACAAAATTAATTATTATAAGGCTAAGAAACCATGTTTTTAGAAGGTTGAGTTCATTCAAAAGGCAATTCTAGTGGTACTCTTTTGATTCCAAGAATGTCACTAATACTATTTGATCATATAATTTCTTTCAAATTCCAGATAAATATCGAAGTAAAATGTTTTATTTTGTTAGGTATTTATGTTTTCTCCCTTTTCGTTGTGTAGTATACATATATCAAACTCATACAAATTATAAGTATATATATATATATATAATTACAAGAGTAGATTTATCCCTCAAAAGTTCACTTTTGAATTACTGACTTTTGAATTATCATTCCACTCTCCACTCTCCTATATTCTCTGGTTGTATTTCTCTTTTTCTCTCTTGTCTCCTTCCTATTTTTTCTCTCATCACCACAATCTTCTCTCTTTTAATTATGTTTAAACATTTTTCTCTCTTTAAATATAAAACTTAGTATCGAAAACGAAAATATAATAGTTCCGGAGTAAAAACAAAACAAAAATATTAGAAGTTAGTAAAATAAAAATAATTTATGAAACAAGCCACTATAAAAATTATATATATATATATATATATATATATATATATATATATATATATATAATGGCAAGAGTAGATTTATCCCTAAAAAATCTCACTTTTAAATTATTAACTTTTGAGTTACCATTCCTATTTTATTTCGTTGTATTTCTCTTTCTCTCTCGTCTCCTCCCTATTTACTCCACATACCTACTGCGCTTACAACGCACAATCTAACCTATCCTCCTTAGTCCCCCTCATTTTAAATTTTGATTCCCTAGACAGCCACATTCTTCTTCATATTTTTTTCTTCTTCTTTCTTCTCTCTATCTGGCAGACCGACAACCATTTTTTCTTCATTTTTTTCTTCTTCTCTCTCTCCGGCAGACTCACTCTCCTTATTTTTTCATCCACCAATCTCTTTCCTTATATATTTAATCATGTAATCTATCCACTCTCTCAGCACATCGAATATCCACAAAATCAAATCCCTTTTCTTTCTATCTCCCACTCTTCCTCACCATTAGCATTATCCCTTCCTTCTTCAGTTCGTCTCTTTTTCTTCTCCAATCACTGTATGTCATAAAATTAAAGCAACAAAAATAAATTAATATCAATGGGGTTTAGACTCTCCCCGCCTCCTCACCAGGCGCTTAGACCCTCTCTACCGCGACTTTCTTAGTCACCCCTAATCCTTCGCCGACCTTAATTTATTTTTGTTCCTGAAAGAGGCGGGTAATGATGATTAGAAGGAGGTAATGGGGGCAAACCTTTTCTCTAAACTTCGATTTATACGTTGTTTAATTTGAATTAATGGTAGGTTTGTATATTTTTGTTCATTTTACAAATATAAAATGTCATAAAAAAAAATTAAATTAAATGATCTTTGATGTAAATTATCAAAAAATAATTATTAATAGGCGCTCAATAACGATTTTTAGAACCTTAGGTTTAGTTTCTTTTTGGCACCCAAAATGTCAATAAGTGAAATCATAATGGAAGGTTACGTTTTGTATGCTTTTTAGTTGAAACACTCCTTCCAAATTAAAGCTTCTATTAGGATTTTGTTAAAAGGTGTTTGAAAAGCAACTTATGCATGCCTATTTCCCTATTTCCCTCCACGCAACCTTTAACAAATAATTAGCATGTGCGCAGGAGTGATGGTATCTTCAATGTATATGATTACTGTGGTTTGGGTAAATCTTCTTACTCTTTTTATATCTTCATCAAACTTATTTTGTCCATATTCCCAACTAAATCATCACCATCCCTCCAAACCCTAACTATGCTACTCATCCCTACACACATTCAAAATATTACTATATATTACTAGGATGTTGTATAATTTCTATCTAATGTACGGTTATTAAAACAAATTCACAAAAATAGTTATATATAAGAAAAATACATTAATAAAATAAAAATATTTGATGAAATAAAAATAAAAGTTACAGAGTCAATGAAACAAAACAATTTAAATTGAGGTTAGGAAAATAATAAAAATAATTTACGGAACAAAAATTTTCTGTAAAATTAATTCTTAAAAATAAAACAAAAATAATAGTTACGAAGTCAATAAAACAAAAAATATAATGGAAGTTTGTAAAATAAAAATAATTTATGAAACAAAAATAATAGTTAACGGTAAAAATAATTTCGTTATTTTGATTTTAGCTTATTTTCGTATCAGAAATTTCTTTATTCATAAAATATAAAAATAATTTAATAAAAGTAATCATTCAAAAGGAATAACTTATTTGAGTTCAGATTATATTTGCAGGGCGAAAAGAATCAAGTTTGTTCGAAAACATTCATTTTACAGGGTTTTTGAATAGTATAAAGTGTTCTGGGTTGCCAGACTATGAATTGACATTTAAAATTGGTGTTCCGGTAATACTCTTGAGAAACATTGACCATGCTGCAGGGTTGTGCAATGAAACATGACTAATCATCATAAATTTTATGGATCACATTGTTGAAACACGTTTTTTGAAAGGAAACAATGTTGGAGAAAAAAGTTTTTATCCAAAGATTATCATTAACTCCATCCGATGTAAGATTGTCTTTCAAGTTCCAAAGAAAACAATTTCCATTACTGGTATCATATGCAATGACAACTAACAAGTGCCAAAGTTAATAATTGCACGCATGTTTCTTTTTGAATAAACAAGTATGTAGTCATGAACATTTATATATCGCAGTTTCTAGAGTAACACATTATTCTTGGTTTGATGATATTGATATGTGGTGAAGATGAAAACCCAAATAATAAGACAACAAATGTCGTGTATAAGAATTTTTTTTAGAATTTGTAATGATTAGTGATATACTTATGTTTAATTGTTAATAAACTGATTCTTTTTATTTTATCCTTTAAGATTTTTTTATCCTTTTTATTTTGTTTAGGGCAAAATCAAAACCAAATTTTGATACCTATTAGTTAATATTCATGAGTATCAAATAATCATCTCCAACCATAGGTATCAAAATTTGATATGATAATAATTTTGAAAAAATTAAATTCAACACATATAATAATATAAAAACAAAATTAAAATATTAATATTCAATAATTTACCAACTTATATTATGATATAAGTATGTAGTCAAAATGAAGGGTATAAAAATTAAATGTGGTACTAAGGGAAATATCAAATTTGGTACCTTCTCTAGTATCATACATAATTTTGATACATTTTACTTTAATTATTTGAGAGCCTAATACTTTTAGATAGGTATCAAAATTTGATTTTGACCCCTACTATTGTACTTACCCTTATGTACGATTTAGTGATTTAGTTGACGTGTGTTTAACGGATCAAGAAAACTAATTGATTTAAATATAAAAGAAAGTGTAAAAAATGAGGAAGACGAGGATTGAGTAGCCTAAGTGGCGGCAAGTGAGAGTAGCATTCGGTTCCAACTTCCAAGTCAAATTGCTTAGGCATAATCCCATCGTCACTACTTAAGACAGTTTTGGCACGACAAAAATTTGATAACTTGGTAACCTTCGTTGCACCATCGTAAATGCCCTCTCTTTTGCCTCCATAGGAAATCACCTCCTAGTTCATCTCTCTTTTCCACAAACAAAAGTTGGTCTTAATTGCTACAAACCCTTTTTGGGATGCAAACCAACTTGTTAGTCAAATGTTAATCCCAATATATACACTCTTTCTCCAAATTCAAGAGTTACATTCATACCTTTCTAAATCAAACACAACTTTTTCTAATAAAATTTTAACAAAATTATCAAAATATTTAAACACTTTATTATACTACTTTTGATGTCGTTGTTTTATTTTCTCGAGCTCAATGAAAGTATGTCGTATATGGATCAAAACGACTCAAAAAATCAAAGTGTACTCCTTCAATAGCTTATAAGATTTTATTTCCCCCTTCTTGCTCAAATGTGCAATACTGCAATTGTTATTTTAACCACAACTTGGAGCTTTGTTGTGTTCAATTAAATTTCTTTAAACTTTAAAGTAATTCTTCTTGTCAAATCAATTTTTTCCTAATCTATAAATCTCTTTATTAGTAAGGTTTCGTTGATAAGGAAAACAAAATAATGATATATCTCGAAAATTATTGTTTGAGGGGTTATAATAAATGTAAATTTCCTTGGTCATGATCTCGATTTGGAAGACCATGTCATGTGTTGGAATTTTGAAAGTTGGTGTATAAGTTTTAATATGAAACATCTAAATAAATTTGATCTAATAATATAGAGATTTAATGAAATTTCATGTGACAACACTAACACTAAAACCTGTGGGGATATCATAAACTCAAACTCGTAATATCATACCTTAAAAACAATTATTTTAAAATGAGTGTCATATTTATTTACGAATAATAGAAATAAGCACTTATTTGGAACACGAGTAGTAGCTAAATTCATGATCATAATTCAATTGGGTGGCCATGCATCATCATGGTCAAGCCGCGCTGAGTTTTGTTTTCCAATAATTTCATGATGCCATACATATTGTAGAAACTAATAAAGTTTAGCAATAATGACATAGTCTTTTCATTAATATGGTGAACATATTTATATGGTTACAATACTTGCTACACAAGTTTAATCTAGATACTCTAAATACAAGAGAGATTAAGAAATCTAAGTACAAAAGGATTATGAAAGTATAAACTAACTATAAATATAATATATTACAAATATATTATATTCTTTTATATGCTTCCGCAAGATGGATCACCATTAAGAGAGACCAATATTGAGAAGAAGATGCTGAGAGCGCGCGAATTGACAATGTGAAGGAGTGGTCGGCGAGTTGGTGAATGAGAGGTCTTTGGCGAGCTGGTGAGAGTCTGGTTTGCCTAGGACAAGGTTTGCTCGAGGAGCGAGCTGGTGAACAAGGGGTCTTCGGCGAGCTAGTGAGAGCTGGGTGTAGCTGAGGAGTCCTTGTGGTGCTCAAGGAGCGAGCAATTGAGGGAGGAGTTTTCAGCGAGCTAGAGAGAGCTAGGTATGGCCGAGGATGCCAAAGTTGCTCGAGGAGCGAACGGGTTGAGGGAGGGCGTATGGTGAGAAAGGGGCCTCGGCGAGCTGTGGAGGGAGGGCGTTGGCGAGCTTGCCTTCCAAGGAGGGCGAGCTGGGTTTGCCAAAGAATTTAGATTTGCTCAAGGAGCATGCTGGGTTAGGGAGGGCGTTGGCGAGCTTGCCTCCCAAGGAGGGCGAGCTCGGTTTGCCAAAAAATTGGATTTGCTCAAGGAGCATGCTCGGTTAGGGAGGGCGTTGGCGAGCTTGCCTCCCAAGGAGGGCGAGCTAGGTTTGCCAGGAATCTGGATTTGCTCGAGGAGCAAGCTGGGTTAGGGAGGGCGTCGGCGAGCTGATCATAGTTGGGTTTGCCGAGGAGTCCTTGGGTTGATGTGGTGGAAAGATGATTAGGGTAGCGAAAGGTTAGTAGACAGTGGCTGAGGAAGGACATCGGCGAGCTGTCAGAGCTTGGTTAGCCGAGGTGTCCTTTAGTTGCTCAAGGGGGAAAATCGACTGGGCTGTGAAGAGTTACCGGATCTAAACTTGGGTTTGGTGGTCAGATCTGGGTTGGCAGCGGCTTTGGTGGGTAGGTTTATAGAGGCAGAAGGTTGGTGGTAATAGGTGCTAAAGGAGAGGCAGTTGAGGAGGACCTCGGCAGGCTCGTAAGAGCTTGATTTGCCGAGGGGGCCTTTGGTTGCTCAAGAGGGGGGGGGGAAATTGACTTGATCTGAACGTGGGGTTGGTGGTCAGATCTTGGTTGGCAGCGGCTATGGTGGGAGGAAGTTTTAGTGTTGCGGAATGTGGTGGTGGTTTTAGGTTTTAAGAGCGAGATTCTGATACTATGTAGAAACTATATATATATATATATATATATATATATATATATATATATATATATATATATGTGTGTGTGTGTGTGTGTGTGTGTGTGTAATGGCGAGGGTAGATTTCTCCTTCCAAAATATCATTTTTGAATTATTAACTTTTGAGTTACCATTCCACTCTTTCTCTCTTTAATCTTCTATGGTTGAATTTCTATTTCTCTCTCCCGTCTCTTTCATATTTTCTCTCTCACCACCACAATCTCTTCTCTTTTAATTATGTTTAAACATTTTTCTCTTTTTAAACATAAAAAAATAGTAACTAAAACAAAAATAATAGTTTCAGAGTCGAGAAAACAAAAATATAAGAGGTTAGTAAAATAAAAATAATTTATAGAACAAGCCACTATAAAAATAAAAGTTATAGAATCAACAAAACAAAAATAATTTAATGCGGATGCTAGTAATATAAAATAATTTATGGAACAAAAGTTTAAAAATAATAGTTACAAAGTCAATAAAAACAAAAACAATTTAAACCGATGTTACTAAAATTATAAAAATAACTTATGGAACAAAATTTTAAAACAAATTCTTAAAAATAGCTATTTAAAACAAAAATTCATTAGTTAAATAAAAATATTTGATGGAACAAAAATAATAGTTACGGAAGTCAATAAAACAAAAATAATTTAAACTGACGTTAGTAAAATTAAAAAATAATTTATGGAACAATAGTTTTAAAAAAATTCTTAAAAATAGTTATCTAAAACAAAAATACGTTAATAAAATAAAAGTATTTGATCGAACAAAAATAATAGTTACAGATTCAATAAAACAAAACTATTTAAACCGATGTTAGCAAAATAATAATAAAAAATTACGGAAATTTTTTTTTTCTGAAAAACTAATTCTTAAAAATAAAACAAAAATAATAGTTACGAAGTCAATAAAACAAAAAAAAAATATATATATATATAATGGAAGTTATTAAAATCAAAATAATTTACAAAACAAAAATATTAGTTAACGGTTAAAATAATTTCGTTATTTTGATTTTAGCTTATTTTCTTCTCATAAATTTCCTTATTCATAAAATACAAATATAATTTAATAAAGGTAATCATTCAAAAGGAATAATTTATTTGAGTTCAGATTCTATTTGCAGGGCCGAAAAAATTAAAGTTTGTTCGAAGACATTAATTATACAGAGTTTTTGAATAGTATAAAGTGTTAGGGGTTGTCAAGCTATGAACTTTCACTTAAAATTAGTGTTTCAGTAATGCTATTGAGAAACATTGATCATGCTGCATGGTTGTGCAATGAAACAAGACTAATCATCATAAATCTTGGGGATCACATTGTTGAAACAAATTTTTTTAAAAGGAAGCAATGTTGGATAAAATGTTTTTATCCCAAGATTGTCATTAACTCTATCCGATATAAGATTGTCTTTCAAGTTTCAAAGAAGATAATTTACATTACTGGTATCATATGCAATGACAATTAACAGGTACCAAAGTCAATAATTGCATATTTGCCTCTTTTTGAAAAAATCAGTATTTAGCCATAGACAGTTTATATGTCGTAATTTCTAGAATAACAAATTATTTTGTTTTGAAGATATCAATATGCGGTAAAGATAAAAAACCAACTAATAGGACAACAAATGTTGTGTATAAGGAATTTTTTTAGAATTTATAATGATTAGTGATATACTTATGTATAATTGTTAATAAACCGATCCTCCTTATTTTGTTTATGTACGATTTAGTTGACGTGCGTTTAACGCACGAGTTAAAAAAACTAGTTTAGGAATAATGACATAGTCTTTCCATTGATATGATGAACATATTTATAAGGTTACAATACTTGCTACACAAGTTTAACCTAGATAGTCTAAATACAAGAGAGATTAGGAAACCTAAATACAACGGATTAGAAAAGTATAAACTAACTATAAATATAATATATTACAAATATATTATATTTTCTTATACATATATCTACCCGGGCTACTATTTGAGAGTGGTTGGTTCCTCGGTTCAATACCATTTTGTTAACTGTTCTTGTTGTTCTTCTCATACTTAGGCTCCGTTTGTTTCACGGAAAATGACTTCTGTAAAACGTTTTCCTCATTTTTCGGTGTTTGGTAGCTTTAGGAAAATATAGTCAACGTAAGAAGTTTTTCAAGTCAAAGGAAAATGAAGACTTCTTTTCTGAAAAATGACTTACGGATTCATTTTCCGTCAGTCATTTTCTAAATGTTCGAGCACCCTCCGCCCCTTTTACAATTACACATATTTATTTACACACAATATTTCACTAACAAATAAATTGTTTAGAAATATAAATGAAATTTGTGCACACTATTTATAAATTATAATTTTAATAAATAATCACTATGTCCTAACATTAGCGTCAACTATATTATTTATGGACATCCTAAACATTTTCTATTTTTTTTTTAAAATTCATATCAATTATCAAAAAAAATTATAATTGTGTGTGGGGGTGGCAAATCGGTCGTGCTGGGCTGTTATCGGGTCGACACGATAACAACACGACACGATAAGCACGAACACGAACACGGCACGATAAGCTTATCGTGCCTAATATTAAAGCCCGAACACAACACGATAAAAACACGAAAAGCACGACACGACACGATAGACACGATAAGCAAAAAAGCACGATTTATTTAGTCAGGCCCGTTAAGCCCGTTAAGCCCAATAAATATTATATAATATATAATTTTGATTTTTTAATACATATTTTGAAAATTTATCAATATAAATAGTCGAAAGTTTAAAAGTCATAAATTTTCAAATGATAAAACTATGAAATAATCATGAAAATAGTTCGAAAGAAGTGAATAACCCCTAGTAAATTTTTAAAAATATATTTTTAAAACATATATATTTTAGTTATCGTGTCTTATCGTGTTTTATCGTGCTTATCAAGCCAGCCCGATAACAACACATTTTTTATCGTGCCTTATCGTGTTGGCCCCATAACGACCCAAATCTAATAAGCCCCAGCCCAAACCCTATAATTTCGTGCCGTGTTTGTGTCGGTTAATCGTGCCGTGCCTTAAATTGCCATCCATTTGTGAGATTGAAAAAAGATAGACCTTGATTTGATACCACTAATGATAAATTGAAGGTTACTAAAGAAAAATTACTTGAAGTTCAACTTTATCTTATATTCAATAGGTTTAAATCTCAACTAGTTATTTAGCCCGTGCTATGCACGTGTATGATATGGGATATATATAATTTTGTAATAATAATATAACTTTTAGACATTATAATTAGATTGTTAATCTCTTCTATTGTTATAATTTTTTTATATTGTTACTAATATTAAACGATTTTTTTACCTAAATACTTTTAAAATTAATATAAGTTTCTAGTTAACGTGAGATACATATTTTGTATTAATAATAATAGTAACTTTTTTTTTATCTAAAGAGTTTTAAAATTAACATTTAACTTGATAATAATATTAGAAGTCATTTTGTTAAAAACTTTTAAAATAATAATTCATTTTTAAACAATATGATATAAAAGACTTTTATCTAAAGACTTTAAAACCAACACCACATTCTAACCATGTGGTATACATATTTTCTATTAGTAATAATAGTAGTGGATAAAAGACTTTTTAAACAATATTCATTTCTAAATAATGTGGATACATATTTTTTATTGGTAATAACAAAAAATGTCTTTATCTAATGACTTTTATAACCAATATTCATTTCTAAATAATATGAGATACATTTCTTTGTAACCAATGTGAGATACATCATCTCAAAACTTTTTAAACCAATATCACTTTATAACCAATGTGAAATATTTCTCTTCTATTGCTAATAATTGTAGACTTTTAAAATCAACATCACTCTCTAACAAATGTGTAATACATATTCTCATTTGGTAATAATAGAAGAAGTCTTTTATTTTAAAAATTTTATAACCAACATCTCTTCCTAAATAATGTGGGATACATCTCTTCTATTACATTGACAATAAAAGTAAAAGTCTTTAGATAAAAGACTTTTAAAACTAACATCATTTTTTAGCAAATGTAAGATATCTCTTCTATTAGTAATAATAGTAAAAGTTTTTTTTAATCTAAAATTAAAATCAACATCACTTTCTAACCAATATGAGATATACATATTATATTGATAATAATGGTAGAAGTCTTCTATTTAAAGACTTTAAAAACAAACATTACCCTCTACCAAATGTATGATACATCTATTCTATTGGTAATAATAGTATTTTTAAAACCAACATTAATTTATAGCCAATGTGTGATACATCTTTTCTATTGATAATAATAGTAGAATACTTTGTAACCAATGTGAAATACTTGCATCCATGTGGAAGCTTTAAAAACTTTTGGTTTTCAAGTGACTTTGAAAATCAACATCACTTTCCAACTAATGTATGATGCATTTCTTCTATTGATACTTAATAATAGAATTTTTAAAACCAACATAAATTTCTAACCAATGTGGGATACATTTCTTCTATTGTTGAAAAAATAGTGTTTTTAGTGAAAGAAATTGTGCAACTTGAGGCATGAAATAGTGTTTCTTTGTAACCAATGTGAGATACATCATCTAAAAACTTTTTAAACCAATATCACTTTATAACCAATGTGAAATATTTCTCTTCTATTGCTAATAATTGTAGACTTTTAAAATCAACATCACTCTCTAACAAATGTGTAATACATATTCTCATTTGGTAATAATAGAATAAGTCTTTTATTTACGTGTCATTTGTTTGTTGACGAAGGTAATTGCGCAAATTTGTTCTACTCGGTGAGAGCATCAAAATGATATATTTATTTGTCCAAATCGAGTTTTGGGTAATAAGATATCAAGACTTAAAGTATAATACTTGTTAAAATAATTAGTGTTTTTAGTGAGAGAAATTATGCAACTTGAGGCACGAATTTCTTTACGTGTCATTTGTTTGTTGGCGAATGTAATTGTGCAAATGTATTCTACTCGGTGAGAGCATCGAAATCATATATTTATTTGTCCAAATCGAGTTTTGGATGAATAAGATATCAAGAGTTAAAGTATAATACTTATTAAAAATTAGTGTTTTTAGTGAAAGAAATTATGCAACTTGAGGCACAAATTTCTTTACGTGTCATTTGTTTGTTGACAAAAGTAATTGTGTAAATGTGTTCTACTCGTCAAGAACATCGAAATGATATATTTATTTGTCCAAATCAAGTTTTGGATGAATAAAATATCAAAGCTTAAAGTATGATGTTAAAAGTGAGTCATTAGAAGGAATATCTAATCTTGAAGAGTTTTATCCCACATTGGTTAGAAGTAATGTTAGTTGTAAATTTTTTTAAATATAAGTCTTCTACTATTGACAATAGAAGAAGTTATATATACTAATAATAATACTCATTATCATTATGATTATTATTATGTATTATTATTAGTTAATGGTTAGAAAACCAAAAGTATATATATATATATCTTATATTGCTAATAATAGTAAGTCTTTTATATAATCTAAAATAATTAAAAATCAACATCATTTTTTAACCAATGTAAGATATACATTTTCTATTGGTAATAATGGTAGAAGTTTTTTAACAAAAACTTTAAAAATCAACATCACTTTATAACAAATGTATGATACATCTTTTCAATTAGTAATTAATAATAATATTTTTAATACAAACATCAATTTCTAACCAATGTGTGATACATCTCTTCTATTGGTAATAATAGTAGAATATTTTGTAACCATGTGAGATACATCTCTTGTAAAGACTTTAAAATCTATCATTTTCTTTTTAAACAATGTGTTATAATATAAAATAATTTAAACTCAACATCATTTTCTAGCCAATGTGAGATATACATCTTCTATTGGTAATAATTGTAAAAATATTTTATCATATATATATATATATATATATATATATATATAATTGGTGAGGAGCACTATGGTTGTGCCACCTCACCACCTTTGGATAAATCTTCATTCTAAAGCATCCATGTGAAAGCTTTAAAAACTTTTGGTTTTCTAGTGACTTTGAAAATCAACATCACTTTCCAACCAATGTATGATGCATGATGCATTTCTTCTATTGGTACTTAATAATAGAATTTTTAAAACCAACATCAATTTCTAACCAATGTGGGATACATCTCTTCTATTGTTGAAAAATTAGTGTTTTTTGTGAAAGAAATTGTGTAACTTGAGGCACGAATTTCTTTACGTATCGTTTGTTTGTTAACGAATGTAATTGCGCAAATGTATTCTACTCGGTGAGAGCATCAAAATGATATATTTATTTGTCCAAATTGAGTTTTTGATAATAAGATATCAAAACTTAAAGTATAATACTTGTTAAAAAAATTAGTGTTTTTAGTGAGAGAAATTGTGCAACTTGAGGCACGAATTTCTTTACGTGTCATTTGTTTGTTGGTAAATGTAATTGTGCAAATGTGTTCTTTTGGTGAGAGCATCGAAATGATATATTTATTTGTCCAAATTGAGTTTTGGATGAATAAGATATCAAGAGTTAAAGTATAATACTTATTAAAAAATTAGTGTTTTTAGTAAAAGAAATTGTGCAACTTGAGGCACAAATTTCTTTACGTGTCATTTGTTTGTTGACAAAAGTAATTGTGTAAATGTGTTCTATTCGGCAAGAACATCGAAATGATATATTTATTTGTCCAAATCAAGTTTTGGATGAATAAGATATCAAAGCTTAAAGTATGATGTTAAAAGTGAATCATTAGAAGTAATATCTAACCTTGAAGAGTTTTATCCCACATTGGTTAGAAGTAATGTTAGTTGTAAAATTTTTTAAATATAAGTTTTCTACTATTGACAATAGAAGAAGTTATATATACTAATACCAATACCCCTTATCATATTGATTGTTATTAGGTATTATTATTAGCTAATGGCTAGAAAACCAAAGGTTTTTAAAACTTCCACATGGATGATTTAGAATGAAGATTTATCTAAAGGTGGTGAGGTGACACAACCATAGTGCTCCTTACCAACTTTAAATATATATATATATATATATATAATATATATATATATATATATATATATATATATATATATATATATATATATATATATATATATATATTTGGTCATCTTACTTTCGGCCAAAAGTCATTAAGCTCACTCTACTTTTTTTTTCCTCAATTTAATCACTACTTGGCTTCGGCATACAATAAAACCCATATTAAGTTGAAGGGTCTTATCGAGTCATTTCTATCCGTTATGTTGGATGAAAATCATTGAAAAGACCAAAATGCCCTTATTAAGTTGAAGGGTTTTACTCTCAATATTAAAAGTTGAGGGTTCAAACTAAAAAATAAAAACTAAACCTTCCAAAATAGAGCAAAAAAAATAAAAACATTTTTGTTCTCTTCTCTCTCTACTTTTTTCTCCTCCTCGCCACATGAATTTTCGTTCAAGGAGCCTCTCGGCGTGAATTTGTCGACGACAACTACCGATCCGACTCGACTTCCACATACGCTCGACTCCGACGTTGTCATCCTTGCGCGCTCTCCACGCTGTCTGCCCGCCTCGCTGCCGCTTGTTCGGATCCGCCGACTCTCTTGCAGAGTCATGGGGCGTCTTGACCCCTCCCCTCCGGCAAACAAAGGCCTCAAGAAGAAAATCCTCAAGACGCTCTCGAAGCTCACTTACCCGGTCGAAGAAGCTGGGAAATTCAACGAGTGTCCCATTTGCCTAGCCGAATTCGTGAGATGAAGTTCGCGAGTGTTGCCGCTAGCGGACACGGCTTCCACGTAGGATGCATCGACACTTGGCTTTGATCTCATTCGTCGTGTCCTTCGTGTCGTCAGATCTTGGTTGTGGCTAGTAGGTGTAAGAAATGCGGTCAATCATCGGGAAATTCGGTCTCTGGAGCTGTGTCGGAGGAAATTCCGATGAATCGGTTCTTACCTTAGCTTTGTAAAGGTGCAGATAATCAGAATATAACTGTTTTATAGCAGTAATTGATTTTCAATGTTTTTGTGCTATTTTTGTGGAAGGTTGATAACGGTGCCACGGGGATGGTTTGTCGGCGGCGAAGCTTACAACGTTGGAGTTGGCATCGGCGATGGAGATTCGCAGGAGAAGAGAGAGGACGCGTCGCTGAATGCTGCTGGGTTTGAAAATTGAAAATTAAAAATTATATTAAAAACATTAGTAAGGGTATTTTTGGATTTTCAATTTTTTTTAAAAGTTTTTAACAAAAAAATTGAACGGGGTGATGAACTTGATATTTATGTCCAAGTAGAATGATTAAATTGAGGAAAAAAAAAGTAGAATGAGCTTAATGACTTTTGGCCGAAAGTAGGGTGACCAAATTGAGATTTAAACCTATTCAATATGTGCATTAATATTAGAATATAATTTTTTGTATTTATTCATGTATAGTTTTCCGTAACATTTTCTAGGGACATCCTAAACATGGTCTATTTTCTATTTTAAAAGTTTTTTTTTTCATATCAATTATCAAATTTTTTATTTGTAATTGTGAGATTAAAAAAATAGACCTTATTGATTTGACACCACCAATAATAAATTGAGGGAGACTAAAGAAAAACGACTTAAAGTTCAACACTATCTTATATTCAATATGTGCATTAATATTAAAACATATTTTTTGTATTTATTCATATATTGTTTTCCATAACATTTTTCGTGTGTTTGCCAAACACTTGTAAATGTTTTATGAAATTTTTTCAAAAAAATTATTACTCCTGAAAATAAAATATTTTCTAAAAATGATTTTTTGTGAACAAACGGAGCCTTATTTGAAGTGGCGTATTCAGACTCGATCGACGAAAGCCCTCCCCTGCCCCTAAGGGGGTGGTCCAGTGGTAGGCATAAGGCTTCACAAAGTGTGATGTCTCAGGTTCGATCCCTTTACATGCCCCCTTAGAAGGAAAAAAAAATTATAAAAAAAAAAAAGAATGATCAAAAAAAAAAAAAAAACGATAGCCTTCCCCTAGTGAATAATGTGATGCAGGTTAAACGTTGGGGACTCTTTTGTATAGTAATCTGTTGTAATGTTAAAATGACCCTTCATTTCCCAACCTTGTCTTGGGAAAAAACAAGTTATGGATAAGGGTAATTGACCAAACACATATTTACAAACAGGTATGACTACATGATGATATGAATATGATCCTCCCTTTTATTTAACATCAAACAAGTTGCTAATTATACATCAACCATATAAATCCTGTCTTGTTAAAAGCTTCAAAGCATCTTCTAATCGATTACGGTTCTTTTCAAGTTTGTTTAAATTTGCAGATAATAAGGTACGTAGTTTTTTTTTTCTTTTTTTAAATTAATTAAAAATTATTGTTGAGTTGTAAAGTTTTACGAATCATGATGTAAAAAATTAGTGTTTGTTATAGTAAGTGACCCCGAAAGCTTTCCAGTTTTATACGATTAGTAATACCCAAAATGGCTTGTTTTCCAATACGTGGAATGGTTACAATATATATTTATAATGGTATCCAATTGTTCCATGTAACGTGTATATTACAACCAAATAAGACAGACAGACATGGAATTGTAAAAGCATATATATATATTTATTCCAGATTACAAGGAAAGGAAATAATGAATGATACATCATACATTCATGCATTATTATTGTTTAGTGTTTACTAGTTACTACTCCATCTCCATGTTTAGCATATTTGTTTCCAACTTTAAAGTGAACAGGGACATGGTCGCCATTTGAATGAAAGACAAAGGATATATAAGGGTCAATAGCACTTTCTCTTTGACTTCCTGCGTCCGCGTCTCACTGGGAACTCGCAAGTAGTAAGAATACTCGGCTTTGACTGGGCCATGAAAAGAGCTTATAAACAACCGAAATCATAAGAACATAGTTTTAAACGTGGTGTGGTGGCCGGTGCGGTGAGATCATATCATTCGACATTCATTATTCTTTTCCTCCTTATATATCCCCCACTCCCACTCCAATTCACTTATTCTATCAAAACCTTCTTTGCACAAACTTAAGTTTCCTTCAAATCTTTTCGCAGAGAAGAAAATTTCATAACTTGAAAGAGAATACCAAAGCGTACGTGCTGTAATGGCGCTTGTGAAGGAATTCATGGGTTCTTCATTGATGGATAAATCTTCATTCATTCGCTCCTCTAATATTCTTTTAAGTAATTATAGAAACCAGAAACAGTCTCAATTTGTTGTGGTTCCGCTTGAGAAAAGAAGAACCCAACTGAGAAAGTTTGGCGGGAGTACTATAAAGGCGGCGATTAGCGAGGATTTGGTGAGAATTGTTCGCAAGGAAACGGCTGTGAAATTCAAGGTCAGGGCTGTGTTCACCGTAAGGAACAATCTTAAGGAAGATTTCACGGAGACAATTGTTAAGCAAATTGATGCAATAACCGATCAAATTGGCCGGAATGTTGTGCTGGAACTTTACAGCACTGAAGTTGATCCAAGTAAGCCATTTTATTCACCTGGGTGATCATGGAATTTTGTTAATATGTCCTCATTAATTAGTTTGACTTGTCAATTTGCATTTTAGTAGTACTGTATTTGTTTTGTTGTGGTTTTACTTCTATTTGTTAATTTATGTGTATTCATTTTTGATGGTATAGAAACAAGGGCGCCTAAGAAGAGCAGTAAAGCTGTGATAAAAGATTGGTCAAAGAAGTCCAACCTTAAATCTGAGAGGGTTAATTACACTGCTGATTTCTTGGTGGACTCGGAATTCGGCACTCCGGGGGCCATCACTGTAATGAATAAGCATCAGAAAGAGTTCTTTCTCGAGAGCATCACCATTGAAGGGTTTGCTTGTGGTCCGGTTCATTTCCCCTGTAACTCTTGGGTTCAATCTACTAAAGATCATCCTTCCAAACGAATATTCTTCTCTAATCAGGTAATTGTTTTCTCGATTGTTTTTACTTTTTCAGTTTTTTGCAGTAGTTCAAGTTTTTGGTTTGGTGAACTTCTTGGCAATTTCTGGTTTTTATTTGACTTGGACTTTTCATGACCGGACTAAATCTACAAGTTGGTACCATGTAAAAAGTCAAGACGTCGAAAAGTCGTATCATTTTTCTTATTTGTTGAAATTTGTCCAAGTTTAATTAGGTCAATTATTCGTGCTTATTCTTTCTAAGTGTTTGGTCAAACTACAATCTGTTTGTTATTATAACTATTCTTTTCTCACGAGTGCCAGAGTTAAATTTTCATGAAATTTATTTGTGCAGCCATATCTTCCCCATGAGACACCAGCTGGTCTAGAAGCCTTAAGAGAGGAGGAGCTCAAAGATATTAGAGGTGATGGCAATGGAGTCAGGAAGTTATCTGATCGAGTGTACGATTATGATGTGTATAATGATTTGGGCAATCCTGACAAAGGTGTTGATTACGCTAGGCCAACTCTTGGAGGCGAAAAGATGCCTTACCCAAGGAGGTGTCGCACTGGTCGTCCTCCTACTGATAGTGGTATGCTTGTTTCTGTTCTAATTTTAATTTTTTTTGTGTCATAATAATTTTGGTAGAGTTATTCAAATATCTTATTGTATGATCTTGTTGTAGATATGACTGCTGAAAGCAGAGTGGAAAAGCCAGCGCCTATGTATGTACCAAGAGATGAACAATTTGAAGAGTCTAAACGAAATGCATTCTCTACTGGGAGGCTCAAGGCAGTTCTCCATACCCTTGTTCCAATGTTGACAGCTAGTATCTCTTCGAACGACTTCAAGGGGTTTGGACACATCGATTCCCTCTACAGTGAAGGCCTTCTGCTCAAATTAGGATTTCAGGATGAACTCTTGAAGAAGCTCCCATTGCCAAACTTGGTAACTCGGTTTACTGAATCTAGCCAGGGTGGAGGCCTTCTCAAATACGACACTCCTAAGATTGCCTCCAGTGAGTTCTCTTCTCCCGTCAACATAAATTTTTCATATTTTTATTTACAAGTTGTTTACAGTGATTTTTCCTAATACACATTTAATATGTGCAGAGGACAAGTTTGCATGGCTGAGAGATGATGAATTTGCGCGCCAATTCATTGCTGGTGTTAATCCTGTCACCATTGAGAAGCTTGATGTTTTCCCACCAAAAAGCAAGTTGGACCCTGAAGTTTATGGTCCGCTAGAGTCGGCCCTCAAAGAGGAACATATTTCAGGAAATCTAGACGGCATGACTGTACAACAGGTAGCAATAACAGCTGTTAATTGTTGATTAAACATTTATAACTACATGTTTTAATTAATCTAACATATTTTATCCTATGGGTTTTTTTCTTGACAGGCTATTGAGGAAAGTAAGTTGTTTATCATAGACTATCATGACATATATCTACCATTTGTGGACCGGATTAATGCCCTGGATGGTCGTAAATCTTATGCTACTCGGACCTTATTTTTCTTGAACTCATTGGGCACACTTAAGCCCGTTGCGATCGAGCTTAGCCTCCCTGCTTCTGGTAGTAGTTCCCGCTCAAAGCGTGTGATAACACCTGCAGTAGATGCTACAAGTAACTGGTTGTGGCAGCTTGCAAAAGCCCACGTGTGCGCTAATGACGCTGGTGCTCATCAACTTGTCTATCATTGGTAAGTGTACCATCCATGATGGCAGAAGTCCCCCTCTTGTTTTAAGGTGCAATGTTTGTTTTTTTAAATGTTTGTTTTTTCTAATTAATTGAAAAATTGTATGATGATTTTTTTTGCAGGCTACGTACTCATGCATCAACAGAACCATTTATACTGGCTGCACACAGGCATTTGAGTTCCATGCATCCAATTTTTAAGCTGTTGGACCCGCACATGAGATACACACTAGAGATCAATGGTCTTGCCCGTCAAAGCCTGATAAGCGTTGATGGTGTAGTTGAGTCTTGCTTCACCCCAGGTCGTTATGCTATGGAAATGAGTTCTGCTGCCTACAAGAGTTGGCGCTTTGATATGGAAGGCCTTCCGGCTGATCTCATCAGAAGGTAAATTCTTTATCTGTTTTGTTTTTCTAATTTTTATTTCTTATTATACATAAATCTAATTAAGTTTTTGATATATATGCAGGGGCATGGCAGTACCAGACCAAACCCAGCCTCATGGTTTGAAGCTCGTATTAGAAGACTATCCATATGCTGCTGATGGGCTGTTAATTTGGGAAGCAATTCAGAATTGGGTCCAAACCTATGTTAACCACTACTATCCAGACTCGAGTGTAGTATGCAACGACAAGGAGCTCCAAGCCTGGTATGCTGAGTCTGTCAACGTGGGTCATGCCGATCACCGCCACCAAAGCTGGTGGCCAAATTTAGTCACCCCTGAAGATCTCTCTTCCATCCTTACCACCCTCATTTGGCTTGCATCTGCCCAACATGCTGCCCTTAACTTTGGACAGTACCCCTATGGTGGCTATGTACCAAACCGACCACCTCTTATGCGTCGTTTGATTCCTGATGAGAATGATCCCGAGTTTGTAAGTTTTCTGGATGATCCACAAAAGTATTTCCTCTCAGCTCTGCCTAGTATATTGCAAGCAACAAAGTACATGGCCGTGGTGGATACATTGTCTACTCACTCACCAGACGAGGAGTACCTTGGGGAGAGGCATCAGCCATCGATTTGGTCCGGTGATGGAGAGATAATTGAGGCGTTCTATGAATTTTCAGCAGAAATTAGACGGATTGAGAAAGTGATTGAGAAGCGTAACTGCGATATGAGTCTGAGGAATAGGTGTGGTGCTGGTGTTTTGCCGTATGAGCTGCTTGCTCCCAGTTCAGAAGCAGGGGTTACCTGTAGAGGAATTCCCAATAGTGTGACCATCTGAGGGTAGTCTAGTTTCATCCCCTTGCCGTATGATAGGTTATTTTTGTGGGTATAATAGTTGCATATATGTGTATGGATATGTAGATTTTGAATGCACAATAGTGCCAATTTTACAATGGGATGATGGGATTGAGATATCCATATTCCCCCTAATATGTATAGGAAAAATCTTTGAAGTCCTTTATATATCAATAAATTAATGTAATGCTAAAATGCATTGAAATATATGGAATGTTTTATTCTTAATAGTTCACTTTCAAAAATTGTGTTTACAATTTATATAATATTTCATATTACCCTTCACTTAAGCTCTCTCACATGAATATACGATAGGTCGGGTAAAAATGATCCGTCTTACAAAAATAATTCGTAAAATTGTTTTATCCAAGTTTTTACCTTTTGTATTTATAATTAATTCTAATGATATTAATACCCCTACTAATTAATCTTTTCAAATGAAAATTGTTTGGATAGAACAGATTATGTTTGACTAGGCCTGACAAATGTAACCAATTACCCATTAACCAACCAAATCCAACCCACTAATTACCCAACCCAACCTATTATATTTTTGGATTGAAGTGGGTAACCCGTTTCAACCCAATAATATTAACGGGTTGGATTGAGTTGGGTTAAAGCGGGTCGGACCCATTACCCATTTCGCCCCGGGACTTTTTATGCTATAAATTTATGTTTTTTGGGGGAATTTTTTGGGTTGAGATGGGTCGATCCGCTTTAACCCGTTACCAGTTTCAACCCAATCCATTTCAACTCATTTAATATTTAGGTTCTAATGAGTTTCGACCTGTTTTAACTCATTACCTATTCTAACTCAACCAAAATCCAACCCAACCCACCCAATTGTCAGGACTACGTTTGACCCGTCCTCATAATTTGCAAATGAAAGCCCTTTCCCCATGATGTGTGTGAGCACACGTCTTTGGTATCTCTCGCCCCCTCCAATCTACTCCCAATTCCTTTTTCTGATTATATAAAAAGCCTACGAAAAATCTGAAAATGCTCTCATGAAACAAAATCCATGCATCATAATTAGAGGTGGCAATTTTTGCCCGCGCCCATTTGTCCGTTCAGACCGTCCAGTAAATAATGGGTATGGGCACACCCAAAATTTTAAATGGGCACAAATGGGCATGCCCACTTGGGCACATTGATTATGATGGGCTAAATGGGCGCCCACTTGGGCACCCATACTAAAACTCATTAACTTTCTCTTCTAATTTTGTTTTATCAATTACATACATAATTATAAAATATTTAAGATTAATAATGACATTTAATATAATTAATATATTTATATTGTACACCCACTCTTCCAACCACCCCCCACCACACACACACACACACACACATACACACACACACACACACACACACACACACACATATATATATATATATATATATATATATATATAGTACACCCGCCCTTCCAACCGCCACCCCCACCCCAAAATTGCAAAGCAAACACACACACACACATATATATATATATATAGTACACCCGCCCCTCCAACCGCCACCCCCACCCCAAAATTTTCCTTTTATTAGTGTCATATGTGTTAAAGAGAAGAAAACATAGAACTCTAATACTAACTACTCCATCTGTTCCACCTAAACGTCCACGTTTGAAAAGTTAATTAATAAGAAGTTATATTAATATAATTGGAGTTAGTCTTAATTACAAAAATATACTTTAGCACAAACAATATGTCGGTCTTTTCCAATTATTGTGATTGTAATTACATATATATATGGTTAGTTGTAACTTTTGATAATTTTTTGTAAAAAATTTTATTTTTTTGTAATTTTTATATTTATTTGATAAGTGCATGTTAATGAGTAAATGGGCGCCCATGCCCATTTAGTGCCCGCCCATATATGCCCATACTATTAAATTGGCACTTACTTGCCCGCCCTATTTAGGCCCGTCCATGCCCGCCCATTTGCCACCTCTAATCATAATCTAGTCGTTATCCCTCTGGCTATAAAAGGTGCGATACCTATTTGATAAGCCAATAATGAACTATTTCTTAATAGACAACTTATACTGATAAATTTGCTGAACAAATATTGCTCCTTACTTCTTGAGAAAAATAGTCTTATTTTCATTTTCGATTAAATTTTCATCAACGGATGGTGTAAAAAAAAAATTGGTTTATTAAAAAAAAAAGTCTCATATCTAAAAAAATAAAGAGTAAGACTTTTAGTCCCTCAATGTGTAAGTCATTCTCTAAAAGTGTTAAAGTCGTAACATTAACCTTTTTTGCGTGCTATTTTGGAACCTAAAATTGGCGGCGATAGAATCGAAAAGGTTGCAAGACGGCTGAGATTCTCTAATTGTTTGCATAAAACCCGATTAACATGCACATATGGTTGTTTTGGGAGGAAGGTTCGGAAGTCAGTTTTGTGTGTGCTTCGTCTCAACACTTGACAGTCCGGGTTTGTAAAGATGGTAGGGTCTTTATAGTTTCCTTTGTGTACGCTCTATGCACTCGGTGGGGTTGGCAAGATCTTTGGCATGATCTTGCTGATATTGCTGCTACGCATTAAGAGCCTTGGATTGTGGGAGAAGTCTTTAATACGATCATGAATACGTCTGAGAAACTGGGAGGGAATGGATGGGATTTGAATAGTATTAATGACTTATTGGAGTTTAGCCATGCGGCGGGTTTGGAGAATGTTAGTTTTGAAGGAAACATTTTTACTTGGTGCAATGACCATCATGATGGAGCTAGGATTTGGCAAAGGCTGGACCGGGTCCTCGCTAATGAAGCCTATAAGGCGAGCCTTCCTGCTATTCGGGTAACTCATTTGGCTCGTTCTAATTCTGACCATGCTCCGTTGTTATTGGAGTTCCCGTCAATAAAAAAAAGGGTAAAGGGACTTTCAGATTTCAGCGTATGAGGCTGGATCATCCGGAGTTCCTGAAGTTTGTGGATCATCGATGGAAGCGGTATGTAGAGGGTAACCTATGGAAGTTTGGCACAGAAAGCGGTATTTTTTACGCAAGGAATTAAAAAGTTGGAACTGGTCAGCTTTTGGAAACATTCAGAGAATCATAACAAATCATCAGGATAATATTCTAAGACTAGAAGTTACATTACAACAAGGGGGGATGGTATCGTTGGAAGACGATTTAAAGGTTGCGAAGCAGGCTCTTGCTCAGTATGTTAAATGGGATGAGGAGATGCTTCAAAAAGGCTAGATAGAGTTGGCTTTAGGATGGGGAACGCAATACGGCGTTCTTTCATGCATGTGTCAGGGAACGACAGAAGACTAACATTATTAGGATTAAAAATGTTGATGGTTCTTGATGTGAAGATGATGATAGTATAGGGAATCAGACGGTAGGGTTTTCTCTGCTCTCTTATCTCAGTCAGAACATGAGCTTAAGGATGATTTGTTTTCACATTTTGTAGGTGGGCTACAGATGGAGGATAATGCTCCTATTTCTCGAATTCTTATGGAGGAGGAGATTTAGAAAGCTATCAAAGACATGAATCATGACAGTGCTCCAGGTAATGATGGATTTACGGGTTGGTTCTATCGTGGGTGTTAGGATATTATTAAAAATGATGTGGTTGCGGCCGTTCATGATTTTTTCCACAGGGCTGAGGTGTTGCTCCCTAAGGTAAAACTGCAGGCTGATTTTGGTGACTTCCGTCCTATTAGTCTTTGTAATTTTGCCAGTAAAATTCTATCCAAGATTATGGCTAGTAGGATTGCTTTGTTGGGTATGAGTTTAATTTCTAAGGAGCAGGCTGGTTTTGTTAAAAGGAGAAGTATACAGGAAAATGTGATGATGACTCATGAATTGGTTCATAGGATTAATTATAAAACTTGTGGGGGAAATGCGATTTTTAAGTTGGACATGTCAAAGGTGTATAATAGGGTGGAATGGGATTTTCTTATTCGAGCTCTCCGGTCTTTTAGCTTTAGTGATGATAGTTGCTATCTTATATATCGCCTAATCAGTAATAATTGGTATTCACTGTGAATCAATGGGAAAAACTTTGGTTTCTTTAATTCCTCCCGTGGTGTTCGACAAGGTGATCCTTTGTCCCCGTTACTGTTTGTGCTTGCACAGGAGATTCTGTCTCGTAATGTAAATATGGCCATTAAATCTGGTCAGATTCTTCCATATATGCATGGGTGCGGTGGCATGGTAATGTCGCATCTTTTGTATACAGATGATATGCTTTTAAGTAATGTAGGGAAAAAATCTATCCTGGAGCTTCGGGGTATTATGGGTATGTATGAGGCTGAATCGGGTCAGCTCATTAATCTGGCCAAAAGTGGGTTTTATGTGTCTCAGAACTGTTCTCAAAGGAAGCGTAGAGACATTGAAGAATGGGTGGGATGTTCGAATCGCCTTCTACCATTACACTATTTGGGGATTCCTCTTTTTCATGGCAGATCCAAAGGCATTTATTTTGAAAATCTAGTGGGGCGTATCACTCAACGAATTGAAGGATGGAAATCTCGGTTGTTATCTTTTGGGGGAAAGCTAACTCTTCTTAAATCGGTTATTTGTAGTATTCCAATATATACTCTAGCTGCCATCAAAGTCCGAAAAATGGTTCTTAATCGCATTGAAAAAGTCTTTACTTTCTTTTTGTGGAGTTCTAAGGGGGAGAGGCATGTTCAGTGGATTGCTTAGGATACAATCTGTCGTCCTGTTACGGAGGGGGAGGGGACTGGGGTTAAGACGTCTGCCCCATGTCATGGTTACTCTTCATGCTAAACTTGTTTGGGCTGCGTTACAAGGTACGGGTTTATGGGCTAATTTTGTGAGGTCTAAATACATAGATAAGGGGCATCGTATTAACCAGAATATTGTGTCTAAAGGTTGGAATGTGGTGGCGAATCAGTTGGAGGTTCTTAGACATAACTCTCAATGGGTTATTGGGTCGGGGATATCTCGTTCTGGACCGATAACTGGTGTGGTGACATTTTGTATGGTCCTTTACTGACGAATGCTTCTTTAAGGGTTAAGGATGCATGGCCCTATATCGGTGAGCTTCTACCCCTTATTCATGAGCAGTACCATGATTTCATTAATAGATTGTCTATTAAACCGTATATGAAGGACAAGTTGGTTTTTACGAATTCAAAATCAGGTATTTTCGAAAGTGCTGCCTACTATGATCTTATTCGCAATCGGGGTCCTCAAGTTCCTTGGGCTTCGAAGATTTGGCGTCCTTGGATACCCATGAAGGTTAATGGGTTTATTTGGAGGCTTTTTCATGGTGCCATTCATGTGGACGCTCAGCTGAAGGGTAAAGGGGTTCCTATTGTCTCTAAATGTGTGTGCTGTCATACCTCTTCTACTTGTGAGTCGTTGCCCCATCTGTTGTTATGGTCAGAGGTTGTTGCTAGGGAGGTTTAGGGTAGGTTGTTGTTTTATTTTCAGACCCCTTTGTCTTATAATTCTTTGTTGCATTTGTTTGATTCATGAACAAGACATAGTGTTAAAAATCAACTTAGGGCATGCGAGTTAGGGGTATTTGTTTTTGGCTGTTGGGAGCTGTGGAAGTCTCGCTACTGCACGATATATGACTTCAGTCCAATGGTGGCAGAGAACATCATTCGGAATGTTCGTCTTCGGTTAAAGGAGCTGGGCTGTGTCTTTTACCCGTCCTCTTCTGGGCTTATTGGCAGGTTGCGGTTAGTTGCTCTTCACGTTCCTATTCTGGAGGTCAAGGTACGTCGTGGCTCATGGTTGCGTTGGGAGAAACCTTGTGTGGGTTTCAAATTGAATACGAATGGTTCTTCTAGATATGGAGAATATTTGGTTGGGGGTATTATTCGGGATACAAAGGGGAATCTGGTTGCTGCTTATTCTATTTTCCTTGGGCATAGTACTAATATGTACGCTGAGGTGGCTGCCCTTCGCTATGGGCTCAAATTGTGTGTGGATTATGGTATGACTAATGTAGCTGTGGAGACTGATTCTAAGGTGGCTATTATGGTTATCAATGGCGATTGTCAATTTCCTTGGTGATACAGTTATGAGTTGGAAGATTGGGTTTGACTTGAACCATGTGTATAGAGAGAGGAACAAAGTAGCTGATAGCCTTGCAGTTGAGTCGTATTTACATCGTAGTAGTATGTGTTATTTACATATTGAGCAGCTTCTCAGACAGATTCTCTTGGTTCTTCGACAAGATTTGCTTGGTCTCTATAATTATCGCAAAGGCTGATATGTTTGCTAGATATTGTTTCCTTTTTGGTTGGTATTTCTGTTTTAGAGGTCAGGCTCCTTTGTCCCTCTAGTGTTGGATAAGGCTAGCCGTCCCCCTCATGTATGTTATTGTCCTTTTTATTTATAATATTTGCGCAGGTGCCGCTCTGCTTCCTTAAAATAAATATGTATGAAAATGTATAACTTTTACCTTTAAATATGTCATTTTTAGTCCCTAGAAGTGTCACTTTGTATTTTAGATAAAAAGTATCTTTTTTTCCCCTTAAAAGTGTCTTTCCCTTAAATGTCTTACTTTTAACCACAAAGTGCCACTTTGTATTAAAAATAAAGTTAATCAAAGTTTTAATTGATTCAGGACTAAAATCAAAAGTTTGGACACTTAAGGACTTTGGGAGCCTTGTTCAGAAAGGGGGAGGGCACCAGAGCAATTTAGAAAACATTACACTAATGCGGTCGTGCCACGTTGCCTTCCACAACACGCGACCCACGAGCATTTATTCGGGTGACTTGCACTTCAGATCCAGATCCAACCTATTTGTCGGGATTTCAGTCTGTTTTTCTCTCTTAGTTTGACCGATTGGGTAACTTGCGGTCTTTTTCGATGATATGTTTGCTCAAACCACTTCCTTTTATCCTGTTTAGGGCTTTGTCTTATGGCTACATATTTTTGATCCGTAAGACAGTCTTACATAAGTTTTTGCCAAAGCTCATCGAGTCCATTTTTGACTATTTGATTCAACGGTGATCGAAAATTTACATTACTTTAGTTGTTTTAGTCGTAAAAGTTGTAATTTGTAATATTCTAAATGTAGTTTTCAATTAATGCAATTTTATTTTTTAAAACAACATTAATTTGTAATTAACTTAAAAAATACTAGGTTTATCACTACTCTTACCACTATTGTTACAACTTGCATTGAGAAAGATATATTTGACTTCTCAACTTTGCAATTTACAAGACAAGTTCTAACAGTAATGGTAAACACTAGTCGAGAACCTAACATTACTCGTTTATCGTTTATTTGATTTTAGTCTCATGTTAATTTTAAACATGGTTGGTTGACTTTTTATGTGCAATTGATGTAATATAATCTTTGCAATTTAAAGTAGATATGAAAACCCATGCTAAATTGGTGTAATGTTTGATACTAGATCTTCGTAATTATGTTTATGATACGGTATCGGTATATCTTATTTACAAATGACAATATCTAAATAAAATATTTAAGAAAATTTTATAATTGAGAGGTACATTGCTTAAAGTGATAGTTCAAGGGCAGAATTCAAACTTGATCCATAGTTAAGAAGAATTATTTATAAGGGTGTGTTATTTTTAATTGAACTATGATCGTTAGATCTTGCGATAAATCGCTCAATCACCCAACTAGTGAACAGAGTTGATGAACAAGGATGATATGCTTTGATGTCCTACTCAACAGATTTCTATAATGACCATATATGATTACTGTTATATTATCCATTGAATTAAAAATAAAAGGCTAAGATACAATGAGTAGTTGGAAAAACACAAGTAATTTACTCAAAGAATACAAATTATTACTAAATATAAACACACAAACACAAAGGAATACCACCTACAAAAATGTAAAAGAAAAATGGACTAAATCAAATTCGGAGGAGGGGTGACAATTTATTATCCAATCCATTGAATAACTCAATATATCCATTAAAAAAAAATACTTATTGGGTTTGACTATCAAAACACAACTAGTGTTTGTACTCATGTGTAAAACGTACGTTATATATGTTTTTCAATTAAATTATACATATAAAATTAAAAAAATAAATTAAGGGACACTACTTAACTAAAAATATATAACAATAAGATTATTCATTATATATTTTGAAAATTAATCATTTTCTACAACATAATTTTATATATGATTATTCAATTGAAAAAAAACAAACATCAAAATGATCATTTAGTCATACTATGATTTTGACATAGATCAAATAATTCAAAAGATTTCAACATCACTATATCCGTCCCAAAAAAAAGGATGACGATAATTTAAAAACGGGTGGAGATTTCATTTCAATAATTTTTGGATGAACATAAAGGAAACGCTGAATAATAATTTTGGGTCGGAATAAGTATATATTTGTTGATTAAATATCATCTAATAGAAAAAGACAATAATATGTACAGTTCCCCCCCCCCCCCCGCAAAAGTCATTAAATATCATGTTAATTATGTACTCCTTCTGTTTCGGATAAATAGTCCTTGTCAAAAGTCAAATTTTTGAAAGAAATGACACTTTTAGTAGTTCATTAGTAATAAAATGAATAATTACGGGCCGGTCCTTTTCCTCCTTCTCCTGTTGATGTATATCAATCACCGGACTTGATACGAATTTAAAGAAAATATATCTAAAAATATATGACTTAACATTTTAATTAGTTCCGCTTTAATTTTTTTTCATAGATCTGGATAATTTGAGCTTGTCAATTTTAGAGCTGAATTTTCCTAAATTATATATTGACAAATTATTTCGATTTTGTTAATTTATTTTTACATCTTCTAATTTTTCAGACTTTCTTACTTAAAGCACAGATGTAGATTCACTATGAGAAGTACATAACTTTATTTTTAAGAAAATAAAATTATAAATATAGATTCTAATTTTCTAGATCGATTTAATTTATTTTTTAAAGATATGGGTAAACACCAAGTCAATATATTTTAACAGAGAAGGAAGAATTTTTTTGAAGTAAAAATGCCAAAGCTAAACCATATATATTGGGCAAAAACAATACAATATATATTTCCCGTGTACAATACAATAAAACTTTTGAAATTTAATGATGCTCATAGTCATGATTGATACAAATATCAAAGAATATAAAAGGATATTTTATATGTATTAGTGTGAAGTATAATGATACCTTTAATTTTTTTCAGATAGCATGCAAAGTTGTATCTATATTAAGAAATGAAGAACCTTCTATTTTTGATAAGAAAGTTTAGGTGGGATATTTCCTTTTATAGATGTGCCTGTTTATATATATATATATATAACTTAAATGGGTGTTAATGGATAACATTCATTAAAAACATATAATGAAATTGATAACTATGGAGGAATAATTGTGGATGGGTACACTTTTCTGAAATTATAACTGCCCTATTACCCTCTCTTTTTTCTCAACCGATAAAGTATTTTTTCAAAGTTTTGTTCCACTGTCTCTGTCATTTGCGAATAGTTTTCTATGCAAACTGAATATGCATTGAATGTTTACATCCCCCAATTCATATTCTTATTCATTTCATATTTTTTTAGAGGAAATTTGTTTCACTCTCATCAGAGAGGATAGGACAGACACTTCAGCTGGACTAGCTTCATCATTAGGACTACATGGCGCCCCCCGTGTTGTATTGCTCGCTTTAAGGCGTACTATCATCTCAATCTAATGTCTTGTAAATGGCCCAAAGACGAGGAAGAAGCTAAACACCTACTAACGGAAAATCGATGCAATTTGAAAAAAAAAAACTTTCTCGTTAGGATTCTTACAGAACAGTAGGTAGATTCGAAGAGAAAAAGACCAATTCCTTCCTAAGCGATAGCCTATGGGAGCCAATGATGCAACAATCTGAGCCAACGACATAACAATGGGAGCCAACGATGTAACAATCGAAGCCTATGACGTAACAATCGGAGCCAATGACGCAATAATCGTAGCCTACGATGCAGGAATCGATGATCTGTCCGAGAAAGAAAGATGTATACAACTGCTCAAGTGTCTGAGATGCTATGACGCATGTATGTGATATTGAGCGTTGGTATGTGCTATGTTAGCATCGTTGCAGACGATTAAAACTAAAGTAATCGATTCAGAATGGGCATCATAATTCTTAAACTGGCTTGACGATGTGCAACCTCTTCTTGTGTTGACCCTCTTTCTCGTCTGATCTCCTTCAGCAGCCGCCTCCCTCTTCTTTCTTTCTCGCTTGTTTAGACTGAAGGCTGGGTTACTTATCTATGAACAGACTATTTCCGAAAATTGACCAACCCGATAACAGATTATCTCCATCCAATATTATCTCTAAATTATTGTTATCATAAGTATTAATATTATTCTAGTGTGTGTGATTTTGTGAGGTTATTGCGTTTTATTTGTTCTTCATTTTCTTCTCTCTTTTTCTACCATCGTACCTTTCAATGTCCTTTGAGCGATGCCAAAAATGTTAAGCGATGTCTAATGTTTTTGCTTGCGATGTCCAAAATTTTGAACGACGCATAAATTTTTTCCTTGCGATGCCCAAATTTAGGACAATAGCTTTTGCATTGCGAGACTCAAAATTTTGAATTATGCCCAATTGTTTTCCTTGCGATGACCAAATTAGGGCAGTGACTTTGTCTGCGTGTCTTTTCTTCATTTATGGTATTGTCGTCATTTCTCTCCCAAAAGTGTACTGCAACACTTTAAAAATTTTATCGTAGATTTTTAGGATTATAGTTGACCGGCCCGGTAATCTCCCTTTAAACCTGGTTATCCATTAGGTTTATCCACTAACTAGTTTTACACCTGTGCGTTAAACGCATAGATGAAAATATTTTTAATTAAATAATATTCAAGCAAAATGAATAAACAAATCAAAATATTTTTTTAAAAGAAAAGTAATGTATCCGACAACTACTTAAATATAATTAAATATATCATTTTATTAGTAATATTATAGACTTTGAAAAATTTCCTTACATACAACCTTTGTCAAAAAGCACTTAGGTGAGTCATCATTTCACAAAGACATAGTTTTAATGAGAGTGGTAAGAATAGTTGTAATGATAACATTACTCTCAGTATTAATATCTTCAAACCAGAACGATTTGTTACCCTAAAAACTGCGACATACAATTGAATATGACTGAATATTGGTTTCTTTAAGAAGAGTTCTACATGTGAAAGTGATTGATCTTGACTTTTGTTAATTGTCATGACATACGATACTACCAATATAAATTATATTCTCTGAAAACTTGAAAGACAACCTCACATTTGATAGAGACAAAGACATTTTTGGTATAAATATTTTGTTTCCAACATTACTTCCATTTGAAAATTTTGCTTCAAGAGCGTGATTCTCAAGCATGGTAATGATTAGTTTTATTCAATTGCACAACTCTACATCAGGGTCAATGTTTCTCAACAACATCACGGAAACACCAACCTTAAATGTTAATTCATGATTAGGCAATTCTGAACACTTTATACTATTCAAAAACTCTGTAGAATGAATATTTTCAAACAAACTTGTGTTGTTCTCTGCCCTACACATATAATCTGAACTCAAATAAGTTCTTCCTTCTAAGTGATTGTTAGAAACTATATACTCATTTATGGTGTCAAGTGTCAACAACATCAAGAATCGGGACAAGTATAGCTCTTCCTTGCAAATATGACACGTCATAAAATACTCCAAAAAAGACAGATGTATACTTTCAACAATTTACTTGATCATATATCTGATGCATCAACCAAAAGACCATTTGAAACTTCTATTGTTACAACACCATCATTTTCACCGCCACATGTGTCGTCGTCGATACTTAAAATCTACTCAGAAAATGTCTTCAACACGAGACCGCATTCGTCATTGTCAAGAGCTTGTAGTCACATGTTTTTTGTAAGTCTCAAAACTTTGCAATGCGTCCATAAATGGTACAATTTGTGATCATGCAACAAAAAACATGTCGAGTTTTTTCAAATGATCATTATGGTGGTATTGTTTTTTATTCGAAGAATGTCACGGACATTATCTCATCATAGAATTTCATTCAAATTCCAGATAAGATAGTTTTTTCTCATAGTGTCTTACGCAATGTTTATATATAAAAGTTAGGGTTGTTTAATGTATGACTTCTTTTGAAACAACCTATTTATATAGATGTGATGGAAAATAAAATGTTGCGACATCTGAATGCATAAGCCCGATGAAAAAAAACGAAGGCAAATGCCAGAATCTTAGTCTCAAATCATTATCGGCAACGTATAACACTGTGAACACTATCAATTAAGTGTACCAGAGACTCTAATTTGTTGCCTTCCACAAAAAAAATAAAAAATCTACAGATTAATTTATTTAAGGAACTTTAAGCAGATCAGGAAAAAAGAGATTGTAAAAACTCAATTCAAAGGCTCAAAAGTGTATGGTTTTCGCATCAATAAGCTTTCAAGCTTTTCAGAGTTTGCTGGTATAATTTTAGTCATCAATGGCTTGAAAATATTAAACTTCAATGAAAGAAAACTTCAGATCTATCCATCAAAGAAACAAACAAAAAAAGAATGGTATAATGTGTCAACCAATTTTTGACTTTCTCAATGATGTTTTCACTTTTAGTTAAAAATGTTTTAATCAAACCCTCCATATTTGAAATTATAATAATTAAAGAATATATAACTAATAAATGTATGAATAATGTTTCATCTATCTCAAAATAATAATAATTTTTTAACTTTGCAGAAGATTGATTGAATATCTACAAAAAATATCCACATACTTTATATAAATGTGATGAAAAATAAAAGGTTAGGAATGATATTGTGAATTGTGCTGAGAATACTAGCAGTTTGAGTGTATTTAATATTCCTAAAAATGTATAAATATATTTATATCAACTTAATATTAAATATCTATATATATATAAAGCCTAGGTAGTCTAAAAATAGTAATTTTCGCCAAAATTTGCATCCCTAAAATAGTAACCCCTATTTATAACAAACATTTAATGAATCCTATAATTAAATAATACAAATTTAAATACCTATAACTCCTTGAAACTAGAGCCTAGGAACTAGAACCATTGCATTCATTGTTTTGTTATCCAAACACAACCTTTTCTGCATACAACCGTTAGTTTTTCATTGTTGCCAAATACACTTTAGAAAAATCATGGATGACTTTGCGCAAGAAATTTCACTAAAAGGAATCACAAATACTCACAATTAATTCTAACTGAATGACTAATTTGTGTGTGTGTGTGTGTGTATATGTATGTATGTATGTATGTATGTATGTATGTATGTATGTATGTATGTATGTATGTATGTATGTATATACATATAAATATGATTTTATTTATGAATTTTTTTTGTCTACTTCACCAGATTAAAAGTTATTAAAACAAATACTTTCAATGAAATCACAAAAACTCACAATTCATTATAACTACATGAAATATATGAATATTTTTTTTTGTCTATTTCATCGGATCAAAATTCTTAAAAGAAATATTATGAATAAAATTACAAATACTTATTATTGATATTAAAAATATGGCTGACCAACAAAAATATATAGATTTGAAATTTTGTTGTCCATTTCATCATATTCAAAATTTAAAAATCATCAAAAGTTCATCTAAAACACGAATGCACATGATTAATTATACATGACTGACAGATCTAAAAAATATATCGATTTGAAATAAAAAAAAATTAACAAATACTTCAAGTAACAAGAACTATATAATGGTAAATAACAAAACGAAACAAACAATATTGCAACATAATTTTTCCTCTAACAAAGAGGAAATGTTTCAAAAGTGTAAAGTTACCTCTCTTTAAAAAAAATAAATCGACCATTTAATCATGAACGAATTGATTTGTCGTTGAGTTCGAAAAGTAATCAGATTTATATCAAATTGTAGAGTACCTAAGTAATCTCACTTGGGAAAGTTACCTTGATGATCACCTTTTATAGAGTTCTATATTTTCGAGGATAGAGAATGGGGAGAGGGAGTGAAGAAGAAACACTAAAATGGGAGTTGGTTCCATAAGTTGGTTAATAGTTTGTTTTTTCTTCGGTGAGAGGGAAAGGTAGCTAGACTCGAGACAAGAGTTTTTAATATATATATATATATATATATATATATATATATATATATATATATATATATATATATATATATATATATATATATACTTTAAAACGATGTCGTTTTAATATCCGTGAGTGGAGCGAAGTAACAAAGCCAAGAGATTAAATTTGTCTTTTTAATTGTTATTGATTATTGATATTGAAATAAGCCATAAACATGCTTAAATCAGTATAAATAGAATTATTTAAGTCAATTTTCAATCGATCACCGTCAATTAAATTTGTTTAGAGTAAATTTTTCTATTCAATTAATATGTGTTGGGTTATGAACACGTCAGACCCATTTATATTTTTTGTCTTTGAAGGGTTTGAAAAGAATATGATGAAAATTGGGTCGGTCTCTTTTGACAGATATTCAACCGTTGTCCACTATGTTTTTTTAATCGGAAAAAAACATTTTTGATATGAAAGGACGAGTATACCTGAGCTGCTCGGCCCAATTAGGCCCAAGCCAGGAGCCACGTGTCAATCGTGTATCTTCCGAGCACGCGAGCAATCAGGTAAAGTCTCTGTTTTGGTCAGGATGAATACTTGAGATGGGGGCTTAATTATGCGAGCAATATTGATGAGCGGGCAACATTGCTCGGTTGCACCAAGTAACAAACAGCTGAGGGCATTGATGTCCGGAAAAGATCAAGATAACAGTTGAGGGTGGTTACACCCGAGCAATAATCCCAACTATTAGCCATGACCGTTTGCAGAAGAGTTGATGCTGCTCGTCAATCATGGGCGATAATCCAATCATGGGCGATTAATGCCAATCATGGGCGATTATTCATGATTATGGGCAGTTATACCTCCGGCACATATAAAAACCTGGTTAAAATTTGGAGAGAGGTATGCACAATCTTATTCCCTAGCCTAAACTCTGCCGAATTGTTTACTCTCTTGTGCTAATTCACACGCCGGAGGGCTTTTGCAGGGAGTGCCCCTGCCCAGTTCACGTTTATTCTCCTTCATTGCAGAGTTGGGTTCAAAGGATCTACAAACACGTTGAAAGCCAGGTGTTTGGATTGGGCTGATTTAGTGGGTCCAAATTATCTTGGACGCATCAGTTGGTTCCATTGCCGGGAAAGAGTTTTCACGACATTAAAAGTTCAGTTAGACATTCTTTATTTTTAAGTCTTATTCATGGCGGAGAACGGAGTTAATGGTGGTGGCAAGCGATCGCGAGAGGAGGCACATCGAATCACGCCTCAATCAGCCGCCAGTAATGTCCCTCCACCCCATGATGCACGTCACCAGTTGAATCAGAGGCGTGGGGTTGAATCGATGGCCAGAAGCGCTGAAGCTGCGGCTGGTTTAGCCCATGAATTTCGTGAAGAAGCTTTACGCCAAAGAGCCATCTATCTCGGTCAGATGCATCAACTCAACTTACAAATGATTGTTATGGGCAAACCACCATTGCCCATCGAGTTGGATCCACTGCCAACTCTGTTGGTACCGGGTCAGGCTGCTGGCGTTTCACGCACGGGGGGAAATCCGATGCATCCTTTGGTTGTCCATTCCCAACCACGCGAGCATGATTCTAAGCGTAATGATCAACCAGAGGGAAGTAAGGCCAGTCATAGGGTTATCCCTAGTGTTCATTCAAGGTTGGGACCTCGAGTTGGTGAGGATTCAGCTCAGTCACGTCGTCGCCGGCGCTCACCTACACCGCAGAGGTCGCATGCTCGTAGACGTCGTTCGCCCTCACCGCGGCGTTCACGTGCATATAGCCGCCGCTCACGATCACCCAGGGGTTCTTATGCTCGGAGGCAGAGGACTCCTTCTCCCAGGCGGTCTCATCAATCAGCTGCACCTATTGCGCGGCTCATTTGGGGCACCTCGAGGGGCAGTGGCGCAGTGGGGCTCACAAGCCATTGCGGCTATGGGACCCCCACAGGCCCCTATGCGTGGTACGGCCTCACTTGGGGGTGGTTTGCTGCAACCATTAACATGCACGATTTCGAGGAGTTGAGCGCCGGATGGAAGCACAGGAACAAGGCAAGGCTTTAGATGGGAATTTTTGGGTACATGCTGGCAGATTAGCCAGGTGGATCGAGAATGCACCACCGCAGGGTTGATTTTCCCCAACATTAAGGAATATACGGGCAAAACCAAAGCTAGGGACTGGTTGATGTCTTTTGAGTCCCAGATTGGCTTGGTGACTTCAGACGAAGCGTTGAAAATTAGAGCTTTTGTTGGTGCCTTGCAAGGAAAGGCTCTAGCTTGGATGGGTGCGTTACCACGACGCTCGATTAATAATTGGGCGGATTTGAGAGCAAAGTTCCTGGCCGATTTTGGGACTGCCGGTTCATTAGCAAAAACAAGGGCTGATTTGTCCAAGGTTAAGCAGGGTGCACATGAGTCAACGGCGAGTTACCTTGAGAGGTTTACCAAGGTTCTCGAGCAAGTTCCAGGCCTGACCGAGCAAGAGGTCACGTTGTGTTTTGAAACGGGATTGTTAGAAGGAGAAGGCGGTTTGCGGTCAGAATTGAGTATGCGTGAACCGAAGACACATGCGGAGATGCTCATGCGAGCACAGAAGTGGTGCGCTGGTGAGACAGCGAAGAAGGAAAAGAAGAAAGAGAGCAGTGAAGCTGCGGGGACTGCTAAGGGAAATGGCCAGGCAGGAAGTGGCGGTTATAACAAGAGTAAGTCTCGGTATGATCGGCCGAAAGAGTTTCTTCGAGAGTCAGATTTGACCCCGCTCAATACATTGCGCGAGGATATTATGTACGAGATTAGAAACGAGCTTCCCAATCCACCTCGTATGAATCCAAATACGGAGAGAGGATCGAGGCGAAGAGGTGTGCCTATCATGGCGATTATGGGCACACCACGGAAGAATCTTGGCCGTTGAAAAGGCCATTCGAGTTAATCAATGAGGGGCGGTTAGACCGCTTCAAGCGAGATGCAGGTAATAGGGGGAATGCTCCTAGGCGGGAGGCTCCACCTATTAGGGGGGTTATCAATGTCATAATGGATGAAGAGCTCACTCCAACACAGCTGGGCAAGCAAATCTATTCCTTGTCAAAAGTGGTGGATCGCCCAACAACTTTGCAAGATGGAGAACAGGCTATACAGTTTACTCGCAGTGAGTTGGCGAGTAATGTTGCAGGCGAGCAGTCGTTGATTGTCTCAGCGTTGGTTGATGGTTGGGTCGTGCACAGAATACTAGTGGATCTTGGAGCATCTTAGGGATGTGATGTATTATTCACCTTTCGGGGTTGGAGTTGAGTGATGATCGCTTTGAAGCCGTATCTTGGGGCCTTAGAGGGTTTCACAAATCATAAGGTCAGTAAAGGGTACTATCATTTGGAGATGTTCATTGGTGAGGGCTCAGAACAGGGTTGAGATTACCTTCATGGTAATTGACCTGAAATCTCCATACAACATTATTTTGGGCGTACCGAGCATGACTAAGTTTCAGATGGTCGCGTCAATCCCGCACCAAAGAGCCAAATTTTATACCGATCAAGGAGTGGGAGTATTGCGAAGTCAACCGCGAGCAGTGCTTGAATATGTTCGGGATACGCAGAGAAAGCGAGTTGACCTTGGAGGATGGCGGCGAAGGTTACTATCGGTACCAAGGAAACTTCTCATGTATTTGTAGGACCATCGGTGGTAGCGATGATCTGAGAGAATTTGGAAATGGATGCAAGCTCATGCCGACATTGAAGTCGGGGAGAAAAGTCAAAATGAAGAGGATCGGCGGTGGTCATTGCTCGAACAAATGTGGAGGTTCCATCTTTACCGTCGATGCAGGTTGTCGGCCTGGTGGCGAGAAGAGGTGGGAGGAAAGTATTAGCAATCCTTTGCCGACATTGGCGTCGGGGGATTTGTGAGCCGGATGAGGTCGTTGACCTGTAGATGAATCTTTGCCAGCATCCATGTCTGAGGAGCCAGTTGAGGCTATGGAGGTAGACCAGCTCGACAAAGTTGAGGATCGGGCTGAGAAGGATGAAAAAGTGGAGTGTGATGCGCTCCAAATGCGAGATGAGCCGAGTTTACGGCTCAAGGCGAGCTAGAAGAGATAGTCATCAATCCGGACTATCGGCGAGAAGATCAAGATTGGTCGAGCTTTGGCGGTAGAAGCGAGGAAAGCCTAATTAAGCAAGCTGCGGGGCAGATCGGATATCTTCGCTTGGCGACGGAGGACATCAAGGGGTGGCGAGGATGTGGCCTTGCATCGTTGAATGTTGATCCGGCTTAGGCCAATCCCGGCGACCACGGGTTTATTCGGTAGAAAGGATCAAGCGATCAAGGAGGAAGTCGAAATTGCTCAAAGGCGATATTATTGAGGAGATACATTATCAACTGGTTGGCTAATGTGGTTATGGTGAAAAAGTCAAATGGCAAGTGGCGGATGTGTGTTGACTTCACGGATTTGAACAAGGCTTGCAGAAAGATTGTTATCCTCTAGAGAATCGACAAGTTGGTCGGCGCCATTGCGGGGTTCGAGCTCCTCGGTTTATAGATGCTTACTCGGGTATCATCAAGTTAAAATGGCTGGTTCGAGATAAGGCTCTACGACTTTCAGAGCGGCGGGGGGTATTGTTATAAGATGATGCCCCGGTTTGAAGAATCTTTGGGGCCACTTATCAAAGGATGGTCACAGGGGTATTCGGCTCGAGATAGGGAGAAATGTTGAAGCCTACATTGATGATATGGTGGTCAAGACCAAGGGCCGAGCACGAGAGGACTTGGGGAAACTTTGCTAATCTCGGGAGGAACAACATGAAGTTGAATCAGAGCAAATGTGTGTTCGGAGTGAAAGGCGGCAAGTTCCTCGGTTTCATGGTTCTTGAGAGGAATTGAGGCAAATCTGAGAAGATAGAGGCATTAGTTACTATGAAGCTTCCTCGTTGTGTTAAGGGCGTGCGAGAGGCTAAATGGCGAGTGATTGCTCTAGGAAGGTTCATCTCGAGGTCGGCAGAGCGTTGCTTGCCTTTCTTCAAGGTTTTGCGGGGTAATAAAGGGTTTGAATGGACTCCTGAATGCCAGAAAGCTTTCAAGGAATTGGTGGAGTATTTAGGAAGTCCACCCTTGTTGAGTAGCCCGGTATTTGGGGAAAAATTATATGTTTATCTGGCAGCTACCGAGCAGGCGGTAGCCGCTGTTTTGATTAGGGAAGAAGGCAATGTACAAAAGCCTGTTTATTATGTATCCAAAGCCCTCAGCGATGTAGAGGAAGATATTTTAATGCAAGAGAAATTGGCTTACTCGCTTGTTGTTCTGCGCTCGGAAACTACGAGCTTATTTTTGCTCACTCCATTGTTGTGTACACGGATTCACCTTTGCGAAAGATTTTGCACAAGCCAGATACTTACAGTGGGTTGCTTACAGTCAATCGAGTTAACCGAGTTTGACATCGATTATCGGCAGCGGCAATTAAAGCGCAAGCTATAGCGGACTTTGTAGGCTGAGACAAGCTTTAAGGAGTCTATCGAGGAAGAGGTGGAGAGTAAAGCAACGACGAGTAATGCAAGTCAAAGCCGAGGCCGGAATATTCTTTGGGAACTTCATGTTGACGGTTCGGCTAGTCGATTTGGGAGTGGTGCTGGTTTAGTGTTAGTCCCACCAGAGCAAGATGTGGAATTCGAAAAGGCGTTGCGTTTCAAATTCCCAGCTTCGAACAACCAGGCCGAATATGAAGCTTTAATTGCTGGTCTCGAGCTCGCGCAAGACATTGGAGTGCGGGCAGTGGTTGTATATTGTGATTCTCAGTTGGTGGTTAATCAAGTCAAAGGCGACTATGGAGTGCATCACCCGATCTTGGTCGTTATTGTGCGATGGTAAGAGAAATTTTAAAAGATTTCGATTCTTGGGGAGCTAGTAGAATTGCTCGGGAGGACAATATGCGGCGGAACTATTTATCGAAGATGGTGAGGATGAAATTCGATCTTTGCATCACGGAGTCATGATCGAGCATCTGGGGAAATTCTGTCATCGAGAAGGAAGTGGTCATGGACATAGAGCCAGTGCAAAATGTTGGATAGATGATCTTGGCGTACATCGAGCATGGGGTGTTGCTGAAGACAAAAAGGCTAGAACCGTCGAGCGGTCATGCTGTTACATTATCTTAGACAACGTCTGTATCGAAGATCTTATACACGACCTTTGTTGAGGTGTGTTCGTCGAAGATGACGGAGGAATCTTGGGCGAAGTGAGTGCATGAAGGCAAGTGTGGAGGTCACCACGCCAACGATCGTTAGCCAGAAAGTGTTAGCGGCGAGATTTCTTGGATAACTGCGGCGGGATCTTGAGATATATGTTAAATCATTGCGACAAGTGTCAACGTTATGCAGATATCCACGATTGCCATCTACAGAAGCGGACTCTGTTATCGCGTCATGGCCATTTGACATGTGGGGAATTGACTTGGTCCCTTTCCGTTGCTCGGTCGAAGTTCAAATATCGTGGTTGCGTGGATTACTTCACGAAGTGGGTGGAGGCGAAGCCAGCGTGGCGACCATAAAGAGTGAGCGTCATCGATTTTGTACGCGAGCACATATGGTGTCGGTTTGGGGTCCGAGCAATTGTATGATCATGGGACCCGAGTTTTCGAAAAAGTTTACCAGGCGTGCGAGCAAATGAGGGTGAAACATTGGCGGTCATACGTAGGCGTATCCACAGGCAATGGTCGAGGCGGTGCGAATAAACAAATTCTGCATGTTTTGAAGAGGAATTTGGAAGAAAAAGCTGGAAAGATGGGTAGGCAA
>CM028378.1:1259911-1410225 GCA_013146195.2 Codonopsis lanceolata
AGGCGCCATACCAATGCTTGCATGGTAGGCTGTATGGATTTTGTCAGTGAACTCACTTAGGGGTAAATGATCATCCCGATTACCCTCGAAAGTCTAAAAGCGCGAAGAAGCGAAGCATATCTTCCAGCGTCGAATGGTTCGCTCAGATTGGCGTGCATGCTGGATGAAAGGCCGTACTCATACTCAAAGTGGTGCCCAAAGCCTTACTGCAAACTACCCCAAAACTTTGATGTAAACACGGTGTCACGATCGGACACAATCGAGACTCCAGGCACACTCAGTGTAACGACAATCTCATCTACATACATCTTGGCCAATTTCTCCAACGGGTCATTTATCTGAAGGCTAAAAAGTGTCTTGACTTCGTCAAGCGGTCCCACGATAACCCAAATGGAGTTCTTTCCTTTTAATGTCTTCGGCAACCCACAACGAAGTCCATAGTTATATGTTCCCCACTTCCACGGGTATAGGCATTGATCAGCTGTAACAATCCTCCCTGGTCTCGATGTTCGTGACTTCACTTGTTGACACACAAGACATTTGGACACGAACTCTGCAATTTCTCGCTTCATATTGCTCCACCAGAAAGTGTCTCGCATGTCCCGATACATCTTTGTGCTCCCAGGATGTATCACGAATCTTGAATTGTGGGCTTCTTCTAACACTTCCCTCTTTAACTCTGGATCCGATGGAATGCAGACCCTCTTGCCAAAGCGTAGAACACCATCCCCTCCAAGTCGAAAATCAACCTGAGCTCCAATCTTTACCCCTTCACAAATTTTTACTAACTTTCGGGTCAACTTTACAGGCGGTTTGATCCTCTCCAGAAGGATGGTTGAAGACTCAATCGTGTCGATAACCTTTTCCTCCCTTACCCGAACTTCCAAACCCAAATTCTCGATATCCTCTAGAATGCTCTTCTCCTTTGTTAACATCATTGCCAAGGTTCCCTTGCTCTTACGACTCAAAGCATCCGCCACTACATTGGCTTTACCTGGATGATAGAGAATGGTGCAGTCGTAATCCTTTAATAACTCCAACCATCTCCTCTGCCTCATGTTCAATTCCTTCTGAGTGAAAATGTACTTAAGACTCTTGTGATCCGTATATATCTACTTAAATCACTCCATACAAATAATGTCTCCAAATCTTTAAAGCAAAAACTACCGCGGCTAACTCCAAGTCATGTGTTGGGTAGTTTCTTTCAAAGTTCTTTAATTGCCTCGAGGCATAGGCAATCACCTTCCCATCTTGCATCAATACACAACCCAAACCTTTCAACGACGCATCACTGTAGATCACAAAGTTCTCCGATCCTGACGGTAAAGCAAGAATTGGAGCTGACACCAATCTTTTCTTTAACTCCTCGAAACTTGCAACACACTCACCTCCGTCCAAACAAACTTTTTGTTTTTCGAGTCAAGCGGGTTAGAGGTCTGCGATTTTTGAAAACCCTTCTACAAAAGCACGATAATACCTAGCCCCAAGAAACTTCGAACTTCCGTAGCAGTCGTCGGTTTCTCCCAGTTTACTACTGCCTCTATCTTGGCCGGGTCCACTGAGACTCCATCTTTTGACACTACATGACCCAAGAAACTCACCGTTTCCAACCAAAACTCACATTTCTTGAACTTCGCATATAATTTCTCCTCCTTTAAAATCTGCACATCCGCTCTCAAGTGTTGCTCGTTGCTCTCGAGTTCTTGAGTAGATCGGTATATCATCAATGAAGACAATTACGCACCGATCTAGAAACTTCCGAAACACTTTCGGTTCATTAAGTCCATAAATCTTTGCCGGGCGTTCGTCAACCCAAATGGCATCACCAAAAACTTCGTAGTGTCGTACCGCGTCCTAACGCGATCTTAGCAATATCCTCCTTTCGACCCTTAATTGGTGGTACCGAGCGAAGATCGATCTTTGAGAAGTAGCATGCTCCTTGTAGTTGGTCAAAAGATCGTCGATCCTCGGTAATGGGTATTTGTTTCTCACCGTAACCGATTCAACTCGCGGTAATCTATGCATAACCTCATCGTCCGTCTTTCTTTTTCACAAACAAAACTGGAGCACCCCATGGCGATACGCTAGGCCTAATGAGCTCCTTCTCCAACAACTCATGTAACTGCTCCTTTAATTCCTTAAGTTCTGCAGGAGCCATTCTATAAGGTGCTTTGGAAATTGGGGCGTCCCGGTGCTAAGTCAATTAAAAATTCCACCTCCTCTACGGTGGAAGTCACGGTAATTCTTCAGAAACACCTCGCAAACTCCCTAACCACGTGAAGTGACTCAAGACTAACCCCTTCCTTACGTGTATCGTAATGTGCGCCAAATAACCTTGGCAACCCTTCACTAAGATCACGGGCTTGCATTGAGATAAAACTGTTAGGGCCGTCGGCTTAGAACCCTTAAATCGAAACTCGGTTCTCTGGAATGCAAAATATTACCTCCTTCCCAAAACAGTCTACCCTAGCATGGAAAGCGGCTAACCAATCCATTCCCAAAATTATGTCAAAATCTCAAATATCCAAGGAAATAAGATCTCAGGCATTTCCACCCTCCAATTTCAACGAACAAGACTTAAATCTTGAACTCATCTTTGGAATAGACTCCTGTTGGTGTATCTATAACTAACTCAACATCTAGGTTTTGTGAAGGCGGTTTCATGCGTTGTGCAAGGGATGTAGATATCACGAGAATGAGTTGCACCGGATCAATCAATGCATACAAACTACGAGAAGAGAGTTGGACGGTACCTGCCACCACGTCATTAGTAGCGCGAGCATCTCTGCGTTCATTGCATACACTCTACCTTGCTCCCTCGGGTTTAGGTTGGTCCACGCCACCGTACAACCGACAACCCGATTCCTCGGCTCGGGGCAATCTCGACCTTGTGTCCCATTTTGCCGCGATTAAAACAAGCTCGGTTTCCTGTGGCAAGCCAGCGTCGGATGCTTTCCCCACAAGTCTTACAAGTCTCAATGCCCCGATTCGCATTCCATCAATCATGACCTTGGTCACGCCTCTCGATCACGTCCTTGATTACGATTCCGACTCAGCGATTCGACCCCTTGGATCTATTATCATCGTATTTCTCCTCTTGTGCCCATTATGCTTGCCTCCTCGATGACTTGATCTCGCGAATTATTTCCTCGATAACCGTCGATCCCGAGAACTATTTCCTCGATGCCCGGCGACCCGAGAACTACTTCCAATACTCTCAAAATCTCTCTTTTTCTCCTCGCGCTTCTTCTGATAGTCTGCTGATACCCGTTCAAGAATTATAGCCCGGTCGACCACTTCAGCATAAGTCTTCAACTGCAAGGCCACTAAGCGATGACTAATCCTCCCATCGAGGCCTCTTTCAAACATCCTAGCCTTCTGTTTCTCATTCTCAATGAGACCCAGAGCATATTTTGATAGCTCCGTAAATTTGACAGCATACTCATCCACCGTCATCTTTCCTTGTTCCAGATTTAGAAACTCCACCCACTTTCGAGTCTGTACACTTTCGGAAAATACTTCTTGTAGAAGACCTCGAGGAAAGTCTCCCAAGTGTATTCTTACGCCTCGCTTGCTTCCACAGTTCTTCATCTCCGATCGCCACCACCGACGCCTTTCCTTCGAACTTGAAAGTGGCGAGGTTGACCTTTTGCTCACGGTGAGAGTCATCGTTCTAAAAATCTTCTTCATACTCTCCACCCACTCCTCCGTTTTATTGTGCCAGCGCGCTGAAGGGTTTAGGGCTTCTTCTCGGAATATGTCAAGGGGATCCTTTGCTACCGCTCGAGGTTAGGAACTACGATGGAGGTGGTGGTAAGGCCAGGTTGTGGTCTTTGCAGGCTGAGGTTGTGGCACAGCAGGCTGAGGTTGTGGTTGAATAATTTGACCAATCCTGTCTACGGCTTGGGTCAAATTCTGCAGAAGGTTCATCATCAGAACAGGGTCCACTAAGGTGGGATTTGTTGCGTTTGGCTGAGGCACTTCAGGGGCAGGATTTTCATTGCTCATACTAAATTGGGTTCCAGATGGTCCCCACACACTTTCAGAAACCGAGCCTTCTACTGCTCCTCCTCCCCCGTTTCCTCGACCACGGCCACGGCCTTGGTTAGCGGTACGTCCTCCTCTACGTGCCATATTCTGGTACAAAAACGAGGAAATGTCAAAAGATATCTAAGATTCCATCACACTAAAATGTGATTGCTAACTAACATGACGTAATTGGAAACAATCTACACGCTTGTTATGTAATATCAAATTTCTTCCCAAAGTTAGTTCTCAAAATCATCTCGAAACCAATATCAAATAAAATATAGTAGTACGGAAACGTCAATGTATTCAAAACAAATCTCCCAAAATTTTATTAAATATCAAAACAAAATTCAACTCATATCTCAAAATTTGGACACACTTAGTGTATTCCATGTCTTTTGACTAAAATAATAAGAAACCATCTGAACGAACCTAACAACTATGATGGCCATAAACAAAATTTAAAAACTAATGTAAAAGTGTTGTCCTATCTAGTTTCCTGACTCAGACGCATCTTCTTCTTCACTTGGATCATCATCATCATTATGCTGACCGACATTAGCATCAGCCTCCACACCCACGAGAGCCACAGAGTTGACATCAACTTCTATGTCAACGCTTTCATCATCTTCAGCCTCTTCCTGAGACCTTGGATTCTCTTCTAGGTTTGGACCATCATCAATGGCCACTTGGAGTGCATCCCATACTTTCTTAAAACTCTGACGTGACTCCCTGAGTCTAAGGTGCATCTCCCAATTATGGGCCTCAGACTCCATAAAATCATCATAAGGCTTATGCAGAGTGTGCTGGACATCCTTTAGCATTTGTGTTTGTCGTCGTAGTTTAGCTTCTAGCTCTCTTTTCTCTTCCCTCAACTGTTTATTCATCCTCTCTGCTTCGATTAGCTTATGATGTGCCCTAGCTAGCATTCGTTCTGAAACTTCCAGAGGCGACACAACAGACTTCCGAGTCGTTGTCTTACGCGCCATTCCTACAAGTAACACGAGTTTATTAGTTTAACGAAAAAATAATAATTTCTTAATCATCAGTGAGACCATAACTTAGCTATAATCACAACTTAATGCTAGTATCATAATCCTATTGTAGTATCACATCTTATTCTTAATTGTTCCTAAATCCTAAGACCATCCGGATCTAAGGCCTAAGCTCTGATACCAATCTGTAAGGCCCCAAACTCGGGTCCCACTACATGGGCCTACATCTGGCCACGTCACTACAAATTCAAACTTTAATTAAATGCTAAATTAAAACGACATCTAACTAAAATTACAAAAGTCTCCAATTAAATACAGTCATCCAAAATAAAATTCGTAACAAAGTCTTCTAAAAATTCCTTTATCTTCATTAACTTCCAACACATAATATTTATAACCTAAAATCTTGATTCTTCGCCGGTATCCTCTACCTCAAACTTAGTCTTTAATTTCGACCTGGAAGAAGAGGATTGTGAAGGGTGAGCGAACAAAGCTCAGTAAGATCATACGTCGCCCCTCCGGTTTCTAAGGAGGGGTGACTCAAAGAATAATCGGGATATATGTAAAACAAAGTTTTAGATATTTAACAACTTGCGAAAATCAAAGATAAGTAATGAAAGACTTACAAATCTTTTTTTTTTAAAGGAGAGTTTCAAACAGAACAAATATGGATCAAACAAGTTTGTCATTACTGACTGTCCCATACCAGCCAGTAATAACCGAATATCAAAATATTTATTTAGATCACATAAGGGTCTTTTGACCAAGAACCAAATCCCCCGAAGGGTACACAAATCTCCCGAAGGGTACACAAATTAAGGTATATCCGGATAACCGCACTCACAGGCCAAGTGGTGCAAATTTCAATTATTTCAAATGTTGTCACGAAAATCCCCGTGACGGGTTGTTCATACTTAGTGATCATAAATAATTTCAAAAATAAATAGTACTGTTAATGTACTATTATCAAAACATAAATAATATCAAAGTTCGTTATTTTCAATATCAAAGAGCATACCGACAAAATTTACGAATACAAATAAAATTAAATTTCTCAATAACAAGGTAATTCATAAAAATCAGAGTAGACATGAAAATTTGCGAAAACGAAGGTACAACGAAGATATTCAATAACGCAAACGACGGAGTCAAAGCAACTACCGACACGAGGTCGGGCATGGCAAATGAAGGAACGAAATTCAAGAATAGCGGAAGCCTAACATAAAAAGTATTTTTTTTTTTTTATACTTTTTCAAAGTACCTAAAAGAAACGTAATCTCTTACCTCAAAATGCTTAGCAACGATAATCCACGACACGTACGATCGTCCTATGCTCGTTTGTTCGAATCTAAAATTTCAATAATAATAAGAATTATTAATTATAGTCGATCAATGTGACACCAATTAGTTATTGATAATAAAAATGAAAATTTTTCTTATTGTCAATTCTTTTAAGAGAATAGTTAATTATTTATTTAATAATGCCTACTGGAATCAAAACTCTAATTAACTGTTAATTGATGGACACGTAAACAACACGCTCATTTCCTGTTTAAATACATACCCACATTTTAGAAAAATATATATATAACTTTTTTTCCTCAAAAATCCCGCCACTGTGCGGCTCAATCCCATCCATAACTTTTTTCTTTTGTCAACCTACCTCTACTACCATGACTTCTCAAAAGCATACAATTCAACCCATTTAAAAATCACAGCCAATTAATTTCTTTGTCATTCTTTCTTCTTCCTTTCATCTTCCTTTCTCCACTTTCTTTCTTTTTATATTTGGTTTCCGTCTGTGATCGACTTTGCCCCCCCTACCTTGCCATCAGTTCTCGCCCTCTTTCTTCTTCTTCACCTTCATTCTAAAATCACCGCATCAAACACCCATACACACTAATAATCCAAAGTACCAAAAAGAGAATAAAAAAAATTAGATAACACCCATACAACAAGATTTCGATCGGTGTTTACATTGATCAAGAAGATCACGACGACTTACCCGAAGAACCTCTCGGTATGCTTCCGTCTTCGAGCTCACGATTTCTTCTCTTTCTCCTTGCTCCTACCGGCGCCCCTCACTATCTCTCTCTCTCTGAATCAGCCGAAGGTAGAGTAGTGATATGTATGGGTTGTTTGATAACCCAATCCCTCAATCTCTCTACTTATCTCCCGAGAAATTCTTCCGTAATCAATTCGATTTCTACTCGTGGACTCCTCTCGTGCCACGGCTCCCCCTCGTCTGATAATTTGGGTGAGATTAGAAAACTAAGTTTGTTGTTGTTATTATTATTATTATTATTATTATTATTATTATTATTATTATTATTATTATTATTATTATTATTATTATTATTATTATTATTATAAAATGATCCAAACCCAAACAACTAATTTACTAATTGTATTGGCACAACACAAATGGGTGACAGATTCTAAAGATAGGCCCAAAACAAATAATTTGATTATAAAGATTTAGGTTGGCCCAAAACAAATGATTAAATTATTTTAAAAATTTTACATTTCATACTAGCATTTTCGGGGTATTACAGGCACATATATCCACTAATGAGGGGGATGAGGGTGCTTATGCGCGGACCCCCGTTCACGAAGATGATAGGAGGAGTTCAGACCCCACTGATATTCCATTTGAGGCTCCTTATAATGCTCCATTGAGGGGGAGAGGGCATTCACCTATTACGAGAGAGGATGAGGAGATGGAAGCATCATTAAACATGATGGGTGACATAATGGGTGGCATGACTGGCATGGGTGGTATGAGTGGCATGGCTGGTATGGGTGGCGCGAGTGGTAGTTCGAGCATGTTACGCAGGCGTGGGAAGAGTCCAATGAATGCTGATGTATTTACTGCACTACGAGATAGACATCGGTTAGTTGATGAAGAGGAGGATGAGGAGGAGGATTTGGGTTTTGGTCGACGACAGAGAGCGGGCCGAGCACATAGTAGAGGCAGAGGTAGAGGCAGAGTAGGATGTCGTGGTGATGGTGGTGATGATAATGATGATGATTCAGACGATGATGTGGATGCATATGGTTGGATGTTGATGGAGCCACATGGAGGTGGACCCGAGAACACTGAGTTACTTTCTGGATTTCGTGGTCATATTGCATCTACAATATGGAATGGCAAGGTAATTTATTATATTGACCATGATAGTATTGACAAAAATTTATTAAATTGACTACGTAGTATTGTTTTAATATTGATGAGAGATTATTTCATTATGTTCAATAGGAGAGGCCAGTATTGAGTTGTCATAGTTCCGTGGACCGCCGAACAACATTGCCTTGGTCTATAAATGATATGGAGACTATTCAGTGGATCATTAGGAGTAACCTGGGACACTTGAGGGAGTGCATGTTACAGCACTTGAACATGCCATTGATATCAGCCTTTGTGGAAAGATGACAGCCGAAAACCAACAGCTTCCATTTACCGTTCGGGGAGATGCCGCTGACCTTGCATGATGTGCATTACATTTTAAAGATCCCAGTGGTCGAGAAACCCATTTTGGCAAGCACCAAGTTAGCCCAAATCAAGTCATCTCTAGCCATTCTCCTACGTATTCCTACTACCAAGGTGGACAGTGAGGTGAGGGGAAGTGGTATTAGATTTTTGACATTGCAAGAATATTTAGGTGGCGAGACTGTGTCAGCTCAACCGAGGACGGTTGGTTATTTGTTGTGGTTGATGGGGACGACGTTGTTCATGGACAAGACGTCGAATCGGGTAAATGTTCACTTTCTACCGTATGTGATGGATATCCGTGATATGCCCAATCACGCTTGGGGTGCAGCGACTTTATCCTTTTTATACCGGCAGCTCGGTATAGCATCGAGGATTGGTTGTAGACAGATGACTTGGTGCTTGTCTCTTCTATAAGTATAAAAATGAATTGTTTGGATACTATAAAATTTAAAATTTTTTATTCGACGCTATTATATTTGACGCTATTTTATTTGACACTATTTTATTTGACGCTATTTTATTTTATTGTAGGTTTGGATATATGAATACTTTCCTCAATTCAGACCAAGTTGTTCAGCGACATGGACCCCTCGAGAGCCATACGCTAAGAGATGGACCTCTTCTCTCGGTGGAAGAAGAAATGATCACGATACTCTGTTGGAGTATCGTAGAGTCCTCGATCAGATGACTGTTGCTGTCGTAAGTATTTATCATTTATAAATAATGTATCAAATAAAAGGTTGGATATTTATATTAACATTTGTTTTTCCAGGTTACTTGGATTCCTTTTACACGTAGGACATCGCAGGAGATACCGATCAGTTTGTTCTCGGGCATAATTCATTGCTGTAAAATCAATGAGCCATACATGCCCGGTCGTTGCTTGAGACAGTTTGGATATATCCAAATTATTCCCGACCATGTATTCCAGTCGACGAAGGTTTATAGAGGTCCAAAGCCGTTGAAGTACATTTGTGTCCACGATGAGATGCTTCGCAATTTCCAACAATGGGAGCATCATTCTATAAACCCCAAGAGGGCTGGATCGAGTGGAGCCAGTATTCCATCCGCCACCATGGATGGTTACGAGCAGTGGTTTCAGGAACGGACACATTATCGTGTGATGCCACCGGTTGATGATGATGATGATGATGATGACGACACTGAGGAGATGGGGGATCATCAACCATCGTGGATCACCCACGATCGCATGCAGCCGTCACAGAGGTCATCCCAAAGGCCTTCTCATCCATCGAGAGTTGCTGCCGCATTTGCGCATAGATCAGCTGAGGATCGAGTCGCAGGTGTACTTCCTCAACTTATGGCACTCCATCGGTCCAGGCGAGATGCATTAGTGGTCCAGGGTACTTATATGTCTACTGATGACAAAGTTGTTCAACAGTTTGAGGATGTATTGTGATATACTATATGTTTGTGTGATATACTTGTGGTCCAGCCTTTGATGTATTTTATTTGAACTTGGAGTGTGATGTATTTGTTTGGACATGATTGTTAGATAAGTTTATTTTGTTTATTTCAGCTTGTTGTGATGCATTTACAATTCACCTCCTACACATTTACAAATTTAACAATTCACCCCTACACTTTTCGAAATTTAACAATCCACCCCCTACACTTTTACGAAAAAAACAATTCACCCCCTACACTTTTTGAAATTTAATAATTTACCCCCTACATTTTTACAAAAAAAAACAATTCACCCCCTATACTTTTCAAAATTTAACAATTCACCCCTACACTTTTACACATTTAACAATTCACCCCTACACTTTTTGAAATTTAACAATTCACCCCTACACTTTTACAAAAAAACAATTCACCCCTACACTTTTACAAAAAAACAATTCACCCCTACACTTTTCGAAATTTAACAATTCACGCCCTACACTTTTAAAAAAACAATTCACCCCTACACTTTTCGAAATTTAACAATTCACCCCTACACTTTTACAAATTTAACAATTCACCCCCTACACTTTTACAAAAAAAACAATTATTGTGACAAACGAACTTTGCAAAAATAACAATTAACCCTCGTAATTAATTAATGTTTTACATCACAAAAAGTGTAAAATTAACTATTAACTCTCTGCACTAAGGTAATTAGTAAATCGATCATGCCAAATTGGCAGCCAATGTCGTATCGTTGGGTTACAAGAAAGTTCCCACCTCGGAATAATGGGCAGACGAGGCAGGGGACTTGAAGGCTTCATCCCAAGTGCTATGAAATTGATACAATTCACCCACCCAAGGTCAATACTTGTGGACCAGGGTTGTGGCGGTTGTCCATCAACAAACCGTGCTTGCAACGACAACCATGTATTGCAGCCAAGCGATATATTAGACAAACAAGTCACAATCCTTTGATACCGTGTAGCAATGATGAAACCGAGCATGCCCAGATTCAACCAATGCTCAGTTGGAGCTGGAGAGGTATGCCAATTCAGACATACCACTGATCCTTCAAGGTCACCTTCCAAGAAGTTGATGGCTGAGTAGAAGTCCCAGTAGTCAAAAAGTTCCAGCATCAAGGCATTACGCACCTGATCCCATTTTTCTTTGTCGTGATAAATAAAGTGGGCAATAACTCGAAAACCACAATTTCCATCCGCTTTGACATCTATAACATTTGATATGAAAGTGGTCATCAATGGTGGAAATTGAGAGGCGTATGGAATTGAATTACCCGTCGATGCTAATGAACTACGTCCTTTTCCTCTACCTCCTGATTCTCTTTCTGGTTGACGGTTAGCATGTTCATAACCTGTTGAGGTGAAAATTAGAAACATTAAAGCATAAATCATTTACTATACACAAATGTAAAAAGTAATGTGACGTAAACATTTAATTTAACATTGTAAAACCTGAGAGGTCTCTCTTTGTCGAGTTCTTCTTTGGACGCCCTTTGTGACGCACTATTTCTGGTTCCTCAATGTTAGTTGGGGGATGTACAACATCAAAAAACTGTTTAGCATAATGATATTGTTGCGATTCAGAAGTCCCGTCAATATCTGATAATAGGTATTTTATCAAATCAGCCGCAGATTCCCTTGATGTACTCATATCTTGAACTCCATCCATAGACAACGTCTTCCAAAACACATGGATTTGATAGAGTTCAATCAGGACATTTGCCTGCTCCATGTGCCACATTTGACAACTACATGGTAAACCGTAACTTGTCCTCAACAAATACCCACACCTTTTAGAATCACCCAACACTGGATTCTTTATACGTTGTGTCGAATTCCAATCGTATTCTAGCAACTCAAGGGCATGAGAAGATACCTTATATCTCAAACGACGAAGAATAAACATTGAGGATGTCAAAGGATGAGCTACATTCAAAGACCTTTCAAATAGAGCCAAGATCTCATTGAACTGCAGCTCGATAGCATCGTGGATTTGATCGAATATATGATCGAAACCCCCAGCTGACGTGCATAACCATCTTTTCATGTGGGAGTGTGCACTCTCAACTCTGTAACATATTGCACAGTTACAAAAAAATTACATAATGGTCATAAACAATAAATATATTGCATTCATAAACGTATAAGTTTTACCTGTTCGTCGTTTGATTGCCGAAATGCATGTATTGTTTGGTCCAAGCACAAACAAATTTATCCTTATAGGGCTCCAACCAAGTCGAATTAAAATATCGAACAAGTGCCTGACTATTTGCTCACGCTTCTTCCATATCTCGACAATGTTCTGTGTATTCTTCCTCAGTTCTTGACTCAACTATGTTCATCCACCTCTTCATAAATATTGCAGCATATTTCCTACTTCCGAACAGGTTCCTTACATACTTCTCGACATCCTTCGCTATGTGTCTCTTACACAACATATGCTGAGACGTTGGAAAGTAATCTCGTATTGCATTCATGAGAGTCAATTCCCTATCTGTGACAATGACATCCGGTAGGCGAACATAAACTAATAAAGCACCCAACTGATGTAATGCCCAACCAAATGTTTCATTTTTCTCATTCTTCAAGAATGCAAATGCGACATGAAAATTCTTCCCCACAGATGTAACTCCAATGATTTCCAATAACGGCAAATCATATTTATTAGTCTTGTATGTTGAATCCATAAGGAGAACGTACAGAAATAAGGCTAACATCTCTTCAGCCTTTGGATGAGCAAACATAACATCAGTCAATAAAGCTTTGTTTTTTGGGGCAAGTTTCTTTAATCTGAACCAGAAAATATATCCACGTCGACGCATCTCATCTAAAAAATACTTCATTTTTTATTTATTTCTCATTTTCTTCTTTCTTATACCTACCAAAGCATTCTCTGCATGCTTTCTCGAACTTCTGTTATCAGGATTTTCCTTTTTCAATAGATTCAATATCTGTTTCGGCTTCACATTAGCACTATAAAGTTGATCAGCCCTTTCAATCTCAGCCTTTGTTAACTTCGATGCAGAAGTATGCCATTTTTCTTCCATTGAAAGTGGATGGTTGTGAGCATTGTTAAACCCGCTAACTTTAACTCTCCAACCATCATCTTTTACTTATTGCAAATACACTTCAAATTTACAAAAAACTTCTTCGAACCATTTTTCTTTACATCTTTCAAAAAAAAAATTACCATCGTACCGAGGTTTTCCACCATTCTCACAACTCAATCAAATTTTACAAGTGTTATCAAATTTAGTTTTACTTCTGGACACATAAAAGTACATATTCTCGGCACGTCTGGTATCTCTAACCCACTTTTCTGCTGCTTCTCGATCAATGAAATTTTCATCCGTCACAAAAAAATGAGATACATCCGAAAATAAATTATTCTCGTTTTCGAACTGGTAATCCTATCAACAAATAACAATAAAACCATATTAATAATTAATAATATAAAAAAACAAATTTCCAGCAAATTCAACGAAAGAGTCGCTACAAAGTAGCGGTTATTCATATAAACAACCGATGCTGCACATCGGACCTATTGAGTTACATCTGCTATTGAAAAGCGGACCTACACAGAAACATTTGCTTGTCAGTAGCAGTATTTTCATAAAAAGGCCGCTTGTTAGTCGCAGTACTTTGGCTATATATCCGTTGTGCCCTAACGGATGTTTTGGCTAGTTGCGAAATTTTTTCAAAATTTCAGTAAAAATACATTAAAAAATCAACATTTACCTGAAAATAATCATCCTTGTTAGCATTTGCATCTTCATTAGAATTACAATCATAACTCATTATTAGTTGAGTGGAGGGTTTAGAGAGGTTTTGTTTTTAAAAGATGAAGAATTGTGAGGGAGGAATAGATTGAGAGTAATGAGAGTGTTTTCAAAGTTGGTAGTAGTATTGGATTGGAAGAGGGTGGTGGTTGGTTGAAAGAGTAAATGAAGGGATTAAATTGTAACATTTCCTATTAATTATCCATAAGGGTATTTACGTCATTTTATTATTTAAATGGTGTTGCGTTTAGTGATTTAGGTATTGCGTTTAGGGTCACTCTTACTTTTTTTAAAGTCAAAATTGGACTGATAGTGAATCACATTATCTTCAATCAAACTCTAGAAAATGGGGGAGAAAAGGGAGGAAAAAAAAAAGAGGGTTCTCACACAGAAACCGGTTTTGATCATGAAAAACTCCATGGACGCACCAATAGAAGCAGCCGACACTGAAACAAATCCCAAAACTTCATCTTTTTCTTTTCACCCTTTCAATTTGCTCCTTTTCACACACTACCAAAAAATTGAATTATAGTTGCTTAACTTTCTCCAACCTCGACCAATTGGCAGATCAATGTTGTTTAGTTAGTGTCGATGGTTGAAATAGACGAACACAGTGTAGACACAAATGATGGATGGCAGATCAAATTCCAATTGTAACACAAACAAATAATCAAACCTAATAACGTGAACTAACCCGACCAATCAAATCACCATTCTTCTGTATACAGACAACCATGACAATACTTATTATCAAATTCCAATTGTAACACAAACAATTAATCAAATCCCTAATAACGCAAACTAGCCCAATCCGGCCACAATTAAAAAAATATATAACAAAACAGTAAAATAGAAACAAAACGAAAATTGGACAGAGGAAGAGAGACAAACTTACAATTCGGGCGGTTGCTCGATTTCAGAGGCGGATTCCGACGGCACCAACCCCAATTCAGATTTCTATCCTCTTTTCACCCCAACACCCCACACAAATTTCTACCCCTTTACCCCACCACCCGGGAAAAAAAAAAGTAGAAAGAGAATACGCAATTGAGAGGGGGTTTTATGGATAGTGCAGATTACGAAAGGATGGAGTTGAGATGAATGACAACGAATATGGAGGAAACCGACGAACTGGCTGGAGAGTGAGTGACGTGGGTTTGGAGGGGGTTGTCGCATAGAATTAACCCTAACGCTCACACTTTGGGGATATGGAGATTTAATCTTGGGATATTATGATGTAATCTCACTTGGTAGTTATTTTTGATAAAAATGAATTAGTTAATTTTTCAGAATTCAAATAGATACAATGTTATGCTGCAATTATACATTAATAAACTAATGGATTCATAAATAACATAAAAATTGATCATAATTACCATAATGCTTAATCATAATCAATATATTAATATCAATTGTGGAAGATAAAGTTAAAATATTATAAAGATTGTAAATATAGTTTTTAAAAATCAACTCTTGATATAAAACATCTCAAATTAATATATATTTTAAAATACATTGTTTAAGTTGGACAATTTGGATTTAAAGTGTGAAGAATCGGGTGGGTAATACATATGTTAATCGGTTTTGTGCTGCATGATCGAGATTATGCCTATTCATTAAATGAGTTGATTGGACTCTCGGCATCAGACCTAGGGGTGGCAATTGGGTGTTACCGGTTAATTTGGATATTATCCAATAACACCCATTAAGGTTAATGGGTAGTTTTGGATATTATCCAATAACACCCATTAAGATTAATGGGTGTTATTGGATAATATCCAATATTATCCATTAATAAATGGGTATTATCCGGATAATATCCAATAAGGAATATCATTTATTATTTTGAGTATTACTTGCATACTTATATTATGATTCACTAAGCATAACATACACACACAAACTCATTCAAACACACACACACATGCCAAAATAACACACACACATGCATACACATACACACAATGATAAGTTAATACCTTAATATTCATAAATCATAATATTTTCACCAACTTTTCACATTTAATAAAAAATTAATGGGCCTCACGTTCAACAATGACCAAGATATTTTCTTAATTTTGATATTTATCTTTTCTTTCCTTTTTTTTACACCTCAAATAAAAAGTGATATTTGCAATGCGACACTATTTTTATCACCTAATATATATAAAGTTGTCAAAATTTTATAATAGTCTTCATAGTTGTGAGATAGAAAATATACGTGTTTATTGATTTGACAATAATAAATGATTATATAAAAGTAAGAAAAAATAAAAAAGTCAAATACCTTATTAAAAAATTAAAAATTTATATTCATTATAATTATAAATTATAAATAACAAACAAATATTCTTAATCCAAAATAAATAACAAATACGTTCATAATAATCAATAATTTTTATGATTACTTGTTCATATTTATATTAACTTTCAAATATATATCAAAAAGTGAGTGGTAGAATTTGTTGTAAGGCAATTTGGTTCAGGTTTGAATCTTGGTAAGCTATGTATTTAATTGTTATTATTTTTAAGTAAAGAGCTGGTGGCGGTGGCTAGTGGTGGGCAGCGGTGGCTGGTGGCGGTTGGAGGCGGTGGCTGGTGGTGGGCAGCGGCGGGCGGTGGTGGTTGCCGGCGGTGGGAGGCACGGTGGTGGGCAGCGGTGGCTGGTGGCGGTTGGAGGCGGTGGGCGGTGGTGGGCAGCGGCGGGCGGTGGTGGTTGCCGGCGGTGGGAGGCGCGGTGGTGGGCTGCGGCGGGCGGCGGTGGGAGGCGGTGGCCGGAGTGAAATGACGACGGTGGGTGGAGACGGTTGACGGTGGTGACATTAGTGGATAAATCCGATGGATAACCGGTTAATTATCCATTTTGTTAATGGGTGTTAATGGATAATAATCAATAAGTCTTTTATAATAGATATAACAGATAACCCAATGGGTTTGATAAATTTCCCCTAATCAGACCTACTCAAGAAAAAAAGGGCGTGACAATGACATCGTTTTGTCCTGCACCACAGAGTTTTGGAAAGCTGTGCCTAATAGAAATCCTTTCAATAATATTCCAGGTGTATATCAATTCAAGTATGAACACAAATTCTAAAAGCATGCAAAGATTCTTTGCTTCAATATCACCTTTCTTCACTATCCGTTTACCCCTTTAGGTTTGGACAAGTTTTCTTAGCCAGCTCAGTTTGCTTTTTGGACGGCTGTAACCTTTTTGTCATCCTATCTCTTTTCCACATACATTCCTTTACCAGCTAATTTACCCTTAATTAACCTCCTCTCCTATAAATTCCTTTCACGACAACATTGCTTCACTATCAAGTGTAGTATTTCCAGTTGGTTTTCTTGGTTGGTCTCTCTATAATACTAGTACCAACAACAAAACCAACCTCTGAATTGAATCCCTGACGTACAATGGCAACAACTTATGCTTATACAAGCCAAAATTCATCTCAAAGAGGACTTGCCATGGTCTTAGCCTTGGTTACCGCGGTTGTGCTTTCCCCCTTGTACGTAAATCGACAAAATGATAACCGTTACGAAACAAGATGGAGCTCGGGCTTTGTATTGCCTGTGGTTCTTGCAGGGCTAATTGTTGCAATTAAAACCACTTCCTCCTCATCATCATCAACTTCATCGTTGTCGCAAGCTCCACAATGTCCATCTCCAGATGCGTCGACGTCGTGGTTACTCAGAATTGGAAGCTCATCTTGGGGACTTGCTGGGGTTTTGGTCATGCTCTTGTTTGTGCTTTCGTGGCAAGATTCTGTGCAACATTTCTTTTGGAGATAGAAAATTCAATTCCATCCTTTTATCCCCTCTTTTAGTTGGAATTATATTTCTACTAAATCTGATAATGTAATGGTACTCAATGAATACTAAATGCCTGGCTATTACTATGTTGATGTTTTGATTGAAATTATGTGAATGTTTTAAGTAAATTAAAAGCCGAAGCCATGTCAATGTATTCCATATACCGGACCTTATTCAACTTTTCCTTTTACAAACAATCATTATGTCCATTATTCAAAACGAAATGAAAAGTAAATGACTGGAAATTTGACAGGAAACCTCAATTCTGGGTGCCCATGCCACCCGATCCCACTTTGAAAGAAGATAGAAATAAATACTTGGGATGATCCACAACCTAGCAAATATAGTTAAAATACTGCAACAGAGTGATGAGGACTTGCTAAGGGATACAGATAGTTTTTTTTTTTTTAATTATCAATGGGAGTTGACGAACATGAACCCCAGGTTTTTCGCCAATCCCAGCCAGTGAGGTATATTTGTATTGTAGATGATTGACGGATGCGCAGGTTTAAAAGCCTTCTTCAGTCAAAGTTGATGATATTAAGCTCGCTATCTAATCCGTGGAAAAATATTCGGCCTCTCCCAACACCACCCTCCCCCCCCCCCCAAAAAAAACCCTTATGGATTAGGCATTGGCATTTAACTACATTATATTTATTTGCAGTTTGCACATTACAAAAGTTTTGTTACCGAATGCGCCAACTTTATTTTGAAATGGTTATGCTCAAACATAGATTGATTTATGTAACTCTGATGTCAGGAGCACTAGTCGGTTATGGTCCTATGGACTGTGTATAACTGAGCTTGTCTGATGAGAACTGAAATTGAGAGGGTTTTGTGAGAGAGAATTATTTGGGGGTTTTTCTCATTAGGCTACGTGAATGATCAACAACCTATATTTATACAATCTGGAACTCAACCTTGAGCCCGAAATGAAATAACAGAACAATCAGCTTTCCCATGCTTTCCCTTTTCACTAAATAACACTTAGCTCTCTCAAACTACATTAATAACCCATTAGCCCCTACACTTTGCCTATCCCGTATGTTCTGTATTCTCAACATTGTCCCCTTCCCTGGGCCCTGGCTATGACTTTGATACGACCCAGTTCATGTGTACGCAACAGTCCCCAAGAAAGTAGCATTGCCGGCATAGATGAAGGGATTTTACTCCTTCAAGAAACTCAACCAATCACCTGATCATTTCAGTCCAAGTTACGCTTAAGCATGTATCAACTTTCAATTTGAAAAAGCAAAGCAATATAGCAACGGAAGAAACATAAGATGAACCGCCTATTGACCCTTACTTCCTAATCTAAACCTTTCCCAAGAACAGAGGACAGATTTGCCACAAAGTATTCCTCTGCATGTATCATTTTCTCTTGGACGTTGTCAGAACTATAGATAACAATTCAACTGAAAACAGATTCTCCTTTTATCCATTATCCCGAAGCTTGACAGTGTATCATTCGTGTTGGCTGCAAATGCAATAATGGGTTTCCGGCTGATACCATGGTTGTTTTGCATAGGCTTTTGCTTTTTTAGATTAGTCGGATAGCACTTAGCAGCAGTGAACGTGCCTTGTATAAATTGTTCTCAGCTGGTAGCAAAAAGAAAAAGAAATCTGACAACAATAATTATTGATCATCTCGACCATAGGGCCATGTAAAACCTCATCAAACAACACCCCCATATACAACTTTGCAGGTTATACAATAAAAGGAAGCAAATAAGAGAACATGACATCTACAACAGAAAATTCCCTCTCTTTTTTTGGGCTATTTCTTAAATCCAGCTAAGCAGCTCTACTGTTCTTTCTTAATAGAATGAAAAAAGATATGTACATAGAGATTTATCCTACATAATAATATACACAAGAATAACTAATTTTCGTTTAGTCTATTGCCTAAACAGAGGTGGGCACAAGCATAGGTCATCTTCTCCAACCAATCGTGCTAGCAGCAGGCTTCGTGTCTGAAACAGAAAGACCCCTGTCATACATTCGCTGAATCTCTTCCCTGTAATCTGTTAGTGACTTGTCTGATATTGCTGGAGTTAGTTCCACCACATCTCCCATTTTCAGCTTGCAAGTTGGATCGCTCACTGGCACATAATTCACCCTTGGCCGCAACTCTTCCTTAGTGGGAAACCCATATGGAGTCCATCTAGAGCTTCCTCTGCCAGCTCCTTCCAGCAGATCCATGATTGTCGAGTTCACTGGAAACTCTTGAACAGACATCTGAAACAATAATCAACAATTCTGACTTGGTTTCCGGAGAAAAAAATAACCAGAAGCGAAGTAGAAACCATATATAAAACATCAGCCTCATCACCCTTTCCAGCAAAGAAAAGAAAGAAAAACCAACCTTCTCATTCTCAATTGTGATGACAATAACAGGTCCATCAGAACTGCATTGAGGCTTGTATACATAGGGGCAATCCTCCGAATGGAAAGGGAAAGTGCACGATGGCTTCGTGGAATCTGAGCAGTCAACAGATAATTTCTCTTTGACCATTGTCTCACACTGCCAGGTGAGAACCCAACGTGCCCATTTAACCATCTGAACCACAGAGGAGGAATGCTTACAATCACCTTCCTTGTACCTCCAGTGAGCGGCAAGTCCAAATTCAGCTTGTAAATGCATCTCCTTGGTTCTAATCTGAACTTCAAGAGGAACCAAGTCCTCTCCCATAACTACTGTGTGCAGAGACTGGTACCTACAAAGCCAGTCTGCTTTTAGAACAAATTTATGAAGTATGCAGAATGCAGTGCTATGCAGTTTAATAATGTCATGTTAATGACATACTGTAATAAACTGAATCATGACATACCCATTAAATTTGGGGTGGTTTATGTAGTCTTTAAACTTTCCAGGTACTTCAGGCCAAAGCTGGTGAACAATATGCAACACTTTATAGCAATCCTCTTTATTTTCAACAATCAAACGTAGCCCATGAATATCGTGGACTTCATCCATAGTCAGTTTCTTCCTACAGAAAACATTATATAGCATCACTTTCATGAACCAAATTCAAATAAAACATAAGATGAAACGAATATGTTTCAGGTATTTGCCACAACTCAATGAAAATTTTAGTCAGATTCTAGATGACTAAATGCAATCGCCCTGTTTTCATGTATTCTACCCATACAAAATGAATTATACAAGCTTTTGTACGAGAGAGAGAGAGAGGTACTTTAACATTTTGCGATGGATGCTATACAAGCTTTTGTGCCTCCCAGACAGATCATGGTAAGATATCTCGCCATCCTTGAGTGCTTGCTCCAACTTTCCCACAGCAGAACTAACCATTGCCTCATCAAAGGACTTTACAAGTTGGGAGGAAAGTTCTTTGTGCTGATCAGGGTTCACATGTTTAAAACAAAGATTTTCTAGCTGCTCCTTCCAACTAGCAACCCCTAAACGATTAGCCAGAGGTGCAAATATCTCCAAAGTCTCCTTAGCAAACCTCAGTTGTTTGTTAACAGGTAATGCCTCTAGGGTCATCATATTATGCAATCTGTCGGCCAACTTTATGAGGACAGCCCTGGCATCCGCCATCGCAAGAAACATGGTGTGCAGACGATCAGCTTCAACAGTTCTATTTGCGGTGTTGCTTTCACGAGCAAGCTTGCTCAATTGACTTAGCTTCGACACCTGTAAGGACACCATTTAGCATTAAATACTCCAAAGAAAAAGGAGTCCCAAAAGAACTGTTGCCAATTATGCCGCCAGAATCACTCAATGAAGTAAGCTTAAAAACAAGGACTGATAATAGGTAAACCAATTAACCTGTGCTAGCCTCCATCTATGCCGTCAGTGCTCTCAATAGTAAAAATGTTAAAACTTTATCTGATCTAGACAAGGGTGCGTCACAAATTATGCAGCCAGAACCAATCAAAAAAATAAGCTCACAAACGAGGCCTGACAGTAGGCAAACCAATTAACCTATGTTACCCTCCATCAATACTTGTCTGTGCCCGTAAATAGTAAAAAAAGTACACTATTTTCGAATCTAGACAGAGTATTCCCATAGCCATTTTTAGAAATCAAAACCCGAGATGTTATTCCAACCAAAGCAAAAAGACTTCAGGGTCGAACTGCTGACATCATGGGCAGAAGAGCTAATCCTCAGCCATTCCCACCAACCAGAAACAGATAATTATAACAAAAAACTTATTTGCAAATTTGTTTACTAGTCTAAAAGATTACTCTGAAGTAGGCAGCCACGGTGACATTACTAAATTGAATCGAAAGTGCATCAAGAATAGTCCGAACTTTTTTTTGTTATTAAATAAGTAAAATATATACCAAACAGGTGTCACGTCCTTTGTACACTAGAAGTATACCACTACAATCGCAAGTTAGGTAATAGAAAACCTATACAAAAACTTTCAAAAGAATTAGACAGGCTCAAACTATCAAAGAAAGGACCCACGGACCACCAAACTTATAAAGTACGATGCATGGTGTCCTTCAGAGTACAGATGGGCTCTTCCTCATAATTATGCACAAGGCAAAGGGCTGATTTCTCACAAAGTCAATATAGGGTCCACGTGAATATCCACAACATCTAGTGATTAAATAGTGGAAGACGTAAAAAGAAGGAGCTTGGACGATGCGAACACTAGAAGTTCACATAATCACAATGCACTGTACAACTTCATCAAAGAACGAGCAACACTATTATATTATAACTAATTAAAAAGACGGGAAAAACCAACAAACTTAAGCTTGAGAAATGATAGACTAGCAGATTGTATATATAATAAATACCCTTACCCCATCCACTAGATCAGCAACCCCAGCTCCAAATATTTGGCTTAGGTAATCATAACTCATAAAAGAATCATCGAGTGTGTCGTGCAAAAGCCCTGCAGCAACTATTGTGGCATTAGCACCGATCATTGCAAGCAAAACTGCCGTCTCCACACAATGCTGTAAATACGGATCTCCACTAGCCCGAATCTACATCATCAATACATAACTCCTGAGAACCACAAAATATAAATTTTGCTTTGTAAGATAATCAAAACTAACGTTGCCAGTACCTGCCCTCTGTGTGCTTTCTCTGCTTCATAGAATGCCTTAATCACCAACTCATCACAAAAGATTTTGTGTCTCGTTTGTGCACCTAGAAGCAGATCCTTAGCATAAGGTACCGATTCGTAATTTGATTCTTTAAAATTATCATCCATTTTAAATGGAAGTTCCTCGACCAAACCAGGTGATCGGAGTTCCAAAGGAACACGATGCGTTTGAAAGCTCCGCGAATCATAATCCAAATACGAACCCAATGCATGCCTGCTAAACAAACGATCGTTTCCCGATCGAATAGAATTGTCCCTTGCCGGCGTAAATCTCATTGGCGGACTTCTGGACGATCCAACACTGTTACTGCTACACGAAACAGGACCTTGAAACACGGAAACCGGGCTCTGGTCTCGTTTCATACACGAACCAAACGAGTAGCCAAAAGAGCTACTCAATTCCTCGGTTCTAAACGAGGAAAATTCCTCGGCACCACATGAATAGCTGGACGAAGACGCGTGTTTGACTAATGAAGACGAGAATAAACAAGAAAGGCCGCCTACGATCGGTTTCTGAGACGGCGAACCGGTGGTCGAAGACGACGGAACAGGCCGACTGCTTAAATCAAAGTCGTATGCACTGCTCGGAGGGCTCGTGTAAAGTGCTATTGCCGGTACCGCCATGATTTTGATTTGAGGACAGAAACCCTAGGTTTAATTCGTATCTAGTCGAATTGGTCGATTAAACAACGAATTTCGAATGAAATATACAATTAGGAGTGAGGATTTGAAATCAATTACAGTATGTACAGAGGAGTTTATATAGATCTACGAAAAATCAACGATTTTGATGGGGGAAAGAAGTCGACAAATTGGGATCCGAATTTCTACGATAACGAAATGTGAGTTATGTGAAAAGAAAATAACAAGCGCTAACCTAACTTTTGGAAATCAAAGCTAAGAAAAAATTGAATTTGAGTTTTCTAGTTGAAGGAAATTGAGGGATTCTTCGGTCTTGTTTGTCGTTGGGGGAGGTGATCTTTTGTGACTGGAAGCTCGGCCTTATTTGCTTAGCGGCCAGGAAGATAGAAGGGGAAGAATGACGGGAATCTCCTTGTGATGTAGCTGAATTAACGGTACCCGTATGCATTGCTGACTCAGGCTATGGCCCGGCAACCCTTGTTTGTTTCGGTTTATAAACCAAAAGTTAATAAGTAAGATATAACATTCTTTATGCATTAAAAAATCATAAGTTTAAAAGCTAAGATTTTAAGTTTTTTTTTTAACATAAAGATAATTATTTATTAATAAATATTTGATTATCATCATTTCATCATTTTATGAAATATACATAAAAATATAAATAATAATTTTCAAGTTTTTTTTAACAAATAATTATAACAACTCATAAATAACTTTTCAACAACTGTAACAAAGCAGTCTATCATGCAATTCGTCACAGATCGTTCAATCATCAGCTTAAGCTATCAAACGTCAATTATTAGTAATTAACCACAACAAATGAGCCCCGGCCATTCTTTTGGTTCTAGAAGCAATGCTTCGCGAGAGAGAGTTACTTGAATGACATTTCCGTTGGCTTTTAGCGATTATATTAGTACGGACTACATTTAAAAATATATATATTAGTAGAACCCCCTATTTCCCCGATACAACCCTCCACTACAAAAATGACCATAATGCCTATCAAGTCATCAACCCCTTTTAGAGCATCACCATTGTTATATTTTTATCAACTTCCAATTAAGAAGTTGATAAAAATCTCATCATTGTTGTATTCTTACTAGTCACTTAGGATAGAGAATATATTTAACTTCTTAATTAAGAAGCTGGGGGAGGAGAGAGAGTGAGGGGACAGCCGCCCAGAAAGATCAGAGGTGGGAGGGTTTTGTTTTTATTAGATGGTGTTAAATTTAATATTTTTTTTGTGTAAGAAGATTATACAATGGTAAGATATATTCTTAAGTGGATAAGAAGATAAAAATATGTAGGTAATAGTAGGACTCAGTTAAAAAATTGTGTAGGAATATATAACATTGGGGATGCTCTTAATGGATCTAATTCGGTTTGCACTTTACAGATTTGTAGTGCGCTTTTTGCCTCATTGAGATAAACGTATAAATATTATGTTGGATAAGCTTGACCTTTATTTACTTGTTTTTTTTTATTATTTTGATTTTTTGTTTGTAATAATTAGAAGAAGAAAAAGACACACATAATAAAGTCGGGCTTTAGCTTTAACCTTTAATTTTCAACTGAACTTAACCTCTTGCAAAACATATCCAAACCGAGCTTCATCCTCCACTACGCAGCTCAATCTGTTACTCCCCCGACTATACCATCAAGAAAATATCTTTAAAAATAAAATAAAATAAAAATGAGCATACACTTCAATAAGAACTACCCCTAATTTTAAAAAATATGCATATTGAGTTTATTACCTTAATGTAAATCACGAATCAATAATTATAATAAAATATATCAAACTAATATAAAATAAAAAAGCATATTCACACACGTTCATATGTGACATGCAGTCACAAAATAATGTTCTCTTTCTTTTAGGAATAAAATGAGCAATTTTTAACTTTTAAGTGATCCTCAATGATAAATAAGAGCATCAGCAATGTAACTGTAGATTTGTTCGTGGGTAAATAGCACTCTCAGTTATATGTGACTATTTTTCTCTCTACATTCACATTTAATTAAAACGGACCTCTCCAATACAAATAAGAGTATCACCAATGCAACCATGGATTTAATCATATATGATTGTGGGTAATGAACACCATCAATCATATTTTAACTTTTGAGTAAGCCTTGATGATAAATAAAAGCATCGCCAATGAAATGGTAAATTTGATCTGTTGTGACCGTGTGTAATTAGCACCCTCAATCATATGTAACATTTTTTCTTTGTTCATTCACATTCACTTAAAACGGATCTCTCTAATGCAAATATAGATTTGATCTTCTACGGATGCGTCTCACAACTAAAATGAAATTTGACAAACAAAAAAAATACGTAAATAAAAATAAAACAGCCAATAGAAAGAGTTTTTTACAAGAAAACAACTGACTATGATATATTCACGCTTTCAAGTAGAATGTCAAAAAATTAACATTGTTACCCATAATGTGAAAATTTTGGTTAACACGTCATATCCACATTTCTCATCCACAATCGTATTGAAGAGATTTTTTTTCTATAAAAAAGGAATAAATCGTAGGTCACAACTAATATTTTTTATATTCATATTAGCATTGGTGATGATCTAACTATGCTAACATATGTGATTTTTCGTAATTTTCATTTTTTCACTCATTTTTGTCTATTTATCTTAGGTTTTAATTTGTTTTTAAAATTATAAAAATACAAACTATAAATCTAAAACATTGTGTGATGAACTTATGGACATAATGAAATGAGACTTGAGAAGTAACTAGTTCGTCTAAAAGCTTAAGAAGTAGATAAAGCACAAACAATGCATTATATAAGACAAATACATACTCTTTGTAATATTTTTAGGATAAATGCAAGTGGAAAATTTTTAATATTTATTATTATCAAATCATGAGCTATGATATTATGTTAAATTACCAACTAATCTAAAAGTTTAAATTTTTGAATAGAGCACCAACAAAATATATCATGTTTTAATAAGACTATTAATGTAATAGAATTTTAGTCTATAATCATATGAAAGTCTTGTTAGATGAAAATAAAGGGAATGATGTTCTTTAGTACTCCCTTGATCCAACAATTATTGTTATGCTTTACCCAATACATGAATTGAAAAATAAATACTCCGTAATTGATTTGATTATTAATATTGGTTTGATGTATAATTTTTTTTAAAACTCATGTGTATGTTGTCTATAATTGAAATATGATGAAAAATTAAGGGTAAAACGGTAAAACTATTGTCCTAAAAATAAAAGTTTAAAACATATTTATTTTGGGTTGAATAAAAAAAGAAAGTAAGATAATAATTTTGGGACGGAAAATATTATAAAGCCATATTAGACTTTCCAATAATGTCAAATTGAATTAATAAGTCGAGTTGTCTGATGTTTGATACACAATAGGTGGTCTAAACTAATAACATCAGTTACCCGGATAAAGTCATTATCCTCTCACTATTAATACCAAGGGATGATATTATTAGAGCATCTACAATAAGGAGAATTCTTAACTCAATTCTTAGTTGAATCTCACTGCCACCTACCAATTTTAAGAGTTTTCTTATCTAAGATTTTTTCTTCCCAGTGACTTTCATTCTTCCCAATTCTTTTATGGGTCCCACTATTAAACCATCCACTACTTTTTTTATTTTTATACTTTTTCAATAAATTAATTCATTTGTATATTGTTTTATAAATAAACTAATTCGTTTTTAATTTTAAATATTATTTATAAATGAAATAATTTAATCAATTTATAATTTTAATTGTAATATTAAATATTAATAATAAATTTTAAAATAAATATATTAATTTATAAAGTTGTTTCAAAAAGACAAAAAAAATTTGAAACGAAGCACAACAAAAAGTAAAAACCAAAAAACCTTTTTGTTTTTTTTTTTTGGTTTAAAACTCGGCCGCAACAACCATTTTGTATCAAAAGAACAATTTAATAAGTGAGTGACAGGCATGAGACCACCTCTTGCAGCCCCTTCATGTGCGAAGCAAGCGTCTGATATGCACGTGTCGTATTGAAGAGGACGGTGGCCTCACCTCTTCTCCAAACGGTTGTCTCTCTTCTTTCTATCTCCAAGTTTTATTCAATAATTTTGGAAAGAATTTGGTAAGAATTGCTCAATGGTTGGATGATTCTTACCCAAATAAGAATTGGGTAAGAATCTACCCAAATAAGAATTAGGTAAGAATCACTCATTGGATATGTTTTTAGCATCCTTACTAAAAAAAATTGAGACTGATATTTTTAATCTCAAAACTACCCATGTTATATACGTAAGGATTAATAGTAAGGACATTAATAATATTAAAATTAGTAACTGCTAATCAATATTCAACTACCTAATACAGATTATTTAACTATTTAAATTCAAAAATATATTTTAACTTGACGTGTCATTTAGAGACTGTATTAACTTTAAATATATTTTCTATATGTATCATACTTGATCGTATTTGATTAATTAATTTAATAAATAAAACTATTAATACTTTGAATTTGATTACTGCAACATTATTATTTATACTTTATTATTGCCAATTAAAGTCAGTGCAGTGTCCACCCAGTGACAAATACTTTCAAGTTATTTTTGGGTGTAGTTATCGGAAAAGAATAACAAAGACTTCAAGAGGTGGTTTTCTGTAAGACAGTCTTACGGATCATTATCCATAAGATGAATTTATCGGGGTTAAATGAGGTAAAATTCAGAAATCTCAATGTAACCCCTTAATTTTTGGAAATTACAGCACCATCCCTTATGTTTATATATGCAGAGTGTCACTTTTTTACTATTAACAGTGTCACTTTATAGTATAAAATGTGTCACTTTTGGCCTTAGAAATATCACTTTATATTTTTAACGAAAATTATAATTTTTCCTAAAAAAGTGTTATTTTTTGGGTTTAAATGTATCACTTTTAGTCTTAAATGAGTTACTTTCACTTTGAAAAGTGTTTCATTTTTTTATAAATAAAAATCATTACGTTCAAGTGTTACTTTATAATATTAAAAGTATCACTTTTTAGAATTAAAAGTGTCACTTTTTAGCATTAAAAATATCATATTTTAGTATTAAATGTGTCACTTTTTGGTATTAAATGTATCATTTTTTAGTATTAAATGTGTCATTTTTTAGTATTAAGAGTGTCACTTTTTAGTATTAAATATGTCAATTTTCAGTATTAAGAATGTCATTTTTTAGTATTAAGAGTATCATTTGTTAGTATTAAATGTGTCACTTTTTAATATTAAGAGTGTCACTTTTTAGTATTAAGAGTGTCACTATTTAGTATTAAAAGTGTTACTTTTGTGTTTTCAATGTGTCACGTTTGGTTTTAAATATGTCATTTAGCATTTCGTCAAAGTCCATTAGGATCTGTCAAGTATCCCAAGACAATTGATGCTAGCGGATAGCTAACGGAGCTGACAAATGATTAAACTGCAAGGCGTGAGAAATATAAGACTTTCGACGACAAACATTAAAAGTGGAGAGGCACCGAAGCAAATAGAGAAAATAAGCATTAAAAACAAAATGTTGTAGCTGCAATGTGTCAAACCATTAACATCATTGGGCTAAACCTTCAAGGTTTGCCTTTAGCCAACTCAACTAGCCATTTTTTTGTGATTTTTATTTATATATTTAGTTATTGACCCGCGAATTCTTAAATGAGGCTTCGTCTTACGGATTTAGGATCCGTAAGACCGTCCTACATAAGTCTTTGTCAATAATAAAAGCAGTGGGCATTAAGCATGTACAATGGTTTTGCCAAATCAAATCAAAAATCAAATACAACTCATTAAAAACCAATAAAATAATTCATTAGATATTTATTTGATTCAAAACAAAAAAACATTCTCAATGGTGACACAAAATCCAACACATTTACATACCACATCATATTTATCTCCATTAATAATAACTAGAAACTTGAAAAAATTATAGAAATTTTTTCTGATATCCAAATGAAACAAAACAAGTCTCTATTTATAGGTAAAAATGTGTACTTTAATTCAGGAAAAAAATTAATTACAAAAATTAAATTTTTTTGGCTAAAATTGGTCAAGAAAGGCAATTGAAGAAAATAAAATGTTATCCACTTAAATGATGACACTTGGAAAGGGGACTTTAGGGTTCAATGGATGATTTTCATTTTTATTTTTTTGTTAAAATCATTGGTTGATTTGGAGATGATTTTTTTTTTAATTTTCCATTGGATGAAAAGATTTAAGTTTGATTCGGGAAAAAAGACCCCATTGTACATGCTCTTATGGACATTCGCATCTGCAATTTGCTCTTTACGGATCGGAATTAATTTAATTTAAGTATGTCGTTAGAGTTGGGTTACCGATTTACCAGTTACCGTGATGATGAGACTGATAGCATGCGAGTGAGCACATGAGGTACCCGTGGTCATAACGATTCAGTTAGTTACAAGTAACAGACCTATAAAAAGATCGATGGCTGTGAGGCGTTAGGCTCAGCAGCATACGTGACGGAAACGAATAGCACGTGGCTTGCGAATGAAAGTATGTAGTGACACGTGGTTAGCATTTGGCGTCTCCACTTGTTGCTTGGCTTCTAGTGAGTTGGAGTCTGGCCGGAGAAGTACATATACTTTCCACAATTAATGCATGGTACAATGCATGGTATCTTATCGTGTAGATTTATCACGGTTTTATAATTAATACACTCTTTGTGTGCAAAGCATACAATATTTTATTTTTAAATATTGTACTTAAAGAATTTATTTAAAAATTAAGATAAATATAAATATTATTTTATTTCTAATTAATTAATAAAAAAATTAAAAATATCGTTTTCTTAAAAAGTAACGGAGATTTTTTATTCGGAGAAGGGAGTATAATTTCAGTTCTTAAATTTTTTTATCATGTTAGAAGGTTGATAAATAATAAACGGTTCATAAACAAGGAGTGGTTCGTTGAGAAAAAAATATATTAAATAAAGTAAGATAAATAATGATTTTGTGATCGTAGATCCCATAAAAAGTTATTAAATGGTTTAAACAATTTGGAGAAAAATTTATAAAAAGATAAAGTTTGTTATTTTGTAATTTGACACAAAAAAGAAACTGTGTCAAGGGTTTAACCATCGGAGAACAGATGGTCTCCGTTGGTGAGATTCATCTTGCCACTGTAATACCATCCTTCTTTACCTTTTTTCATAAGTTTGGACTATTAGTTTATTTTTTTTAGCGAAATTATCATTGTATTTTTTATATTCTTATATAATTATCTTACTTTTTTTTGTCTATTAAAATAATTGTCATTTTTTAAAATTTTCATTTAAAAAAAATATGTTTATCACTTTACCTACTTTAATTACTTTTTATTAAAGAATGTGTCGGATGAAAAAGAACGATAATTTGAAATGAGAGGGAGTATAAATCACAAATATTTTTTCCCATTGGGAAGGATAAAACAGTGAAGACATGCAGAAGTTGACTTGAGCCAACAACCGCTCAAAACTTCAAAGAGAAGAAAAGAATGTAACTAGTAATTGGATTGGCAAAGCAAAGGTATGGATGTCAAAACATGGAGTCTGAACTCTGACGGAGCTGTCTTTCTACGTGAATATGCATGTGCTAGGTAGGTAGCAAAGCCATCTCCGTTGAACTGTTGGAAACATTTTGGCGACTATTTGTTTGTATCTGACATTGACGTCGCCAGTAGCCAGTAGGTGGATCAACCAGACTTTTCTTTTGATGATATGCTATTAGAATTAGTGAGTTACATGAAGTTATGCAAGGGTAGGTTTTTTTTGGCATTGTAGTACTTCAATTCAATTTGATTGACAATAGTGACATTCTAAACTAGCAAATAAAAATGCATGGAAATTGGAAAGTCAATATATTGACCTAGCCATCCACCGACTTAACTTGCTAGCAAAGTGAAAACGCACTTGGTCCTGTGCGTTTGTTGCGGACAGTCGATAAACATAATATTTTTGAAAGTGACACATCTCAAATGATATATTTGGCTCTTTATCCAGAATGGAGGGAGTATCTGTACCTATTAGGCCACAATTATTAATTATTTTATCTGTATTTCTGTTTAACAACATGGAAGCCAATTGTTGATGCTGGTTTAAATTCTCTGTAATGTCTGTGGTTTTGTTAAAGAAAACCTCATAAGTTACCCTAAAGCACATGAAATGTGTGTGTTGGTTAGTTACTTGAGGAGAATATTGTTTTTTTAACCAACGTATTAATTGGAGGCGACACAATTGACCATGTACTTTATACAAGACTAATTTAACAAATATATTATATTTTAAAGGTAAATGACACCAAATACGTGACGGTCGTTTGCAAGCCGTCAAGGAGCGATGAGGTGGATACATACGTGGCTGCTTGCGTGGATCTTTAGGGGTTTCTATCATAAAATTTCAATGTAAAGGGTTATCTATGTAATAATGAAGTAAATCTTGCTTACGCAGATTTCGACATATGAGTTTATCTTCAACCTCTACAAAGTAGAAACCCATCAACTTCAAAATCCTCTTTCAGAAAACAGAGCATTCAATAACCCACCAATCTCATGTCTCTTTCTCTCCTTGTCTTCTTTTCTTGGAGTCTCACGCCATTTCTCTCTCTCTCACTCCGTCTTCCTTCATTGGAGTTGCACCCCCATCTCTCTCTCTGGATTTCGGCCCTACCCAAATCTCTGTGCCGACGCAGTTCCCATAATTGAAATGACTCAAGGAAGCAAATCATTATATTTCTCTTTCTCTTCTTCGAAGACTCTGGCTCTTCGGTCGATCTTACTCCTTCCCGGAGGGACTGAAAGATCGAGGGTACCACTTCCGAGATCTCATCGCGAGAGTCAAGACCGCTCTCCTTCTTGAATCCACAAGCTTTCTCCTTTTTTGCCCCCTTTCCAGCACCAGGGTACCATCGCGATTGGAGGCCGGCTATGGAAGAGAGAGAGCTCGGAGAAGGAGAAGGGAGAGGCTTGGTTTCACTTTGCCGACGATGGTGGGAAATACATCAGCCGGATCTAGACTCGGTGTAAGGGTATTTTAGGCATTGCCTAATTTATCTTGTCCTCACTCTCTTGGTCAAAATAGGATTTAATTTGGTATCTTTGTGTTAGGATTTTGGTAGGATTCTTTATTAAGTAGGTAGTGATATTTTTAGTAACAAAATCCTTGCATAAGTGTTTAGTTATTAATGTTATCAAATTAGGAAAGGTAATCTTGTTTGTTTTGCATACCTAAATCTCTTTCCTAGTAGGTTTCTTGTCTTGCTTAGTGTCTATTGTAATCCTTTGGAGTCTTGGGCCGAGAAGTTGTCGCACTGTATATATATAGAGATGCTTGAGCGAAAGCTTGAGGAGACACGAGAGATAGAGGAGCAGGGGAGAGCATTTGAGTTTGGTGAATCGATTAAGAGAGTTTAATCTAGAAGCCTTTGTGTGTTGAAAGCTGTGAGAAGAATCCAAACAAATCTTACACGAAGACCTTCGATTCTCGTTTTCAAGCTGGCTGCGTAAAACTTCAGAACACGCTTTGTGTTTTTCGAAGCTTTATTTTTTTCCGCCAGTGTGATTGTCTTGGAAGTCATTTTCTTTTTAGTTCTTTCTTCCCACGTTTGGTTTAGTGTTTATGTGGGTTTTGTGATTCTCCAAGATCATATATCTTGTGAGAATTTTGTGTTTTTTGTTTAGATTCAAAAACAGTTTTTGGTTTTAATAAAGTTTGTTGCCTTGAGGCGTGATCTACAAGTTTGATACTTGTAGATTGTTTTTGTGTGATTTTCTGTCTTCCAAAGTCTGCTTGTTTCAAAATCTGAAAACAAATCTTCCGCCGCAAATTTCTGTGAAACACTTGCTTTTATCATTGTCACTGTCATTGTTGCAACATTCACTGCAACATTGACAGTAACATCGTCCCATATCGAGAATCCGTGGCATCACGTTCTTTCAATTGGTATCAGAGCCATCTCTTGATATCACTAAGAGTCGATTCTGTTTTAAAGACGTGATGGATTCTCAGTATGAGAACGTGGTTCGTCCTCCTACTCTCACAAATGCTAATTATTCTATATGGAAAGTCAAGATGCGCATCTTCATCAAATCCATTGATGAAAGAGCGTGGCTTGCTGTTTTAAATGGTTGGAGTCCTCCCAAAACTGTAGATTCGGATGGTGATGTCAAGATCACCAAAGAATCTGAGTGGACCAATGATGATAGAACATCGCTTCTTTTTAACTCAAAAGCCTTGTCTGCAATTTATAAGGCCTTAGATGCAAATACTTTTAGGGTGATAGCAAATTATGAATCGCAAAGATGTGTGGGAGGCCCTTCGGACTTTATGTGAAGGACACCAATGTTCGTCTTCTGAACTAAGAATGCCCAGACTCAGTTGCTTGAATCTTTGTTTGTGATTCCGATTACGAAAATGCAGATGTTTCACCAATGTGTCACCCGATGTTGCAACATCGTGGAGCAACATTGGGGAGAGACATTGAGCGTAAACAGAACAATTTCTTCTGTTTTAATTCCACAATTGCAGAGGATGATGGTGACACATTCGCACCTGCTAAGGTTACAAAGAGATGTACAAAGATTGGGAAAAGAGAGCTCATCAAGTTATAGTTGCTTGGAAAGGCAAACGAATCTAAAAAGGCTAATGAAGAACAAAAAGAATGCATAGTGAGGCCGAGAGTGTCCTAAGTAGAAAGGATGTGGAGATTGAGAAGTTAAAGGAGCAGCTACTCAAGCAAAAGACCATGACCAAGTGGAATTCTAGCAAACAAAAGGTTGATGATCTGCCGAATGCAGTAATACTTCTAGATCGTATTGGTTTTGTCCCTAAGGTATTTGTGAAAGAGGGAGAAGGAACATCTGGAACCAAACAGACCAATGAAAGTTTTCCTGAAACTGTTTTCTGTGAAAAACCGAGAGTAAGAAAGAAAAATTATGTTTGTCATTTTTGTCATAAGCCTGGTCATATTCAACCATTTTGTTTTCTGAAAAAGGCTATGTATGAGGATGATGTTAGGCAAGCTTTCTTGGCAAAAATCGATGCAACATTGTATGAGGCGACGATGCAACAACCAATGCAACAACATTGGAAGTCACATTGGAAGTCTCATTCGAAGTCGTATCAGAAATCTCATCCTCAGAAAAATCAAACTGAAATTTTTAAACAGATGTGGGTTCCTAAGGGTAGTAATGACAAAGGAAAGTCCAAATATTGTGAACCCTTTGATATATGTCCTGGTTCTAAGCCGTCCTATGATGAATCTCCCCCAAAATGTTCAGAACCAGCATCTGAAACCTGTAAATCTGCATATGATCAGACAGAGCCTGCATATTCTGAAAGTTCAGCCAATGTTATTCACAATGTTTCACCCAATGTTTCACCCGATGTTGCAACAATGGGAGCAACATTGGACAGAAACTTGGCAGATTCAGAAACAGGTCCTGAACTTTCAGAATCAGGTACTGTACATTCAGAAAATCAGTCAAATTTGAATGGTTGCAGCCATGATATTCCTAGCCGTATTCAGAAAAACCATCCAATCTCTCAAGTAATAGGTGATATTCATGATGGCATATACACAAGGAGAAGAAGTAAGGTTGATTCTCAAAAATTTGCATGCTTATCAAAATATTTTTGAGAGAAGCCTTAAATCTTTTATGGATGCTTCAAATGATCAAAGATTATGTGTTCACATTGATGTGTTAACCTTGCTTTTTGATAACACCTATGCATTTTTCTTAGCACAAAAATCCAGTTCATTATTCTCGAACTAATCACATTAATATAAGACACCATTTTTTTTAGAGACTTGGTTGATTATGGAAATTGTTTGCATTGAACATGTTGAGACTGAAAATCATCTTGCTGATATATTTGCCAAGTGTCTTTTTTTTTTTTGAGATTTTTCAATCTTTGGAAATCTCTTGTGTTTTGTGTGCCATATGATTTTACACTTAGTTAATTATTAAAAAAAAAAAAATTAGGCATGATTGCATTTTGTCTTTTGAGGGCACTCTAGATCAATTGTCTCTCATGTATGTGTCTCTTGTGGTTGCTTGGGAATTTCATTCAAAATCTGTTGTGATTTTTTTTTTGTTATAATTCTCTCTCTCTCCCAGTTCTTGAGTATGTTTGAAGTCCACAAAGGAAAGAGCTACCTTTTGAAATTTAGGGATGCTGCAATTTATCAAAGTACTATGGAACTTAGGTTCTCATGGGTTGATCTTGAGAAAATTGACTCCCTTAATTGAAAAAGTGTGAAAGCTACCTAACGGAAAAGAGCTACCTATGAACAAGGTTGTGGCACCTTTCTTTTGGGACTATGAATCTTCGGATTTCATGGGTTGATCAAAATGCAAAATTGCTTCCCTTGGTAAATAGTGTGAAAGGTTCCAAGTGGCATGTTTTTATAGCTTGAAATAAAGTAGAGCTATATTCCTAGGGAAATAAAGTACCTATGGATTTTGGTTGTGAAAAATTTATGATCTTGGGAGAGAAATTTGGTTGAGAAAATAAAAAAAAAGAAGAGCAAAATTAAAAAAAAATCACAATTTTGGCGAATGCATCTCCCAATGCAACAACATTAGGAACTACATCCTTTGATCTGGTCTTTATCACTTGTGTGTGATTGCACTTTTTTTTTTTTTTCTTTTGCCTAGCTTTTAGTTATCATGTTTTTTAGGCATAAAATTTAGGACATGCATTGTTGGCAATGATATTCAGCTTGGTGAAATTTTGTCCTAAACTCAAACTGTGCAAATCAATTTTCAAAAATCTCCATGTTGAAAAATATGTAGTGGTTGTCTAATTTTTGTAGGAAACTAAGAGGTTTTGAATCTGGATATGATGTGCTCAGTTTTTGCTAAGTGGTGTGATCAAATCTTGGTGAACACTTTATTGTGTTTTTCAAAATCTTGGATTTTTGAGAGTTCCTAAAAGTTTGTGTATCCCTCTTCCTTTTCCGGTCAAATAGGGGGAGAGTGATCAAGTGTTTCTTGTGATGGTGATGATGATTTCTGATTTGTGCTCCTTGCACAAATTCAGGGGGAGATGAGATTTTCTAACCAATGCAGGTTAGGTGATTTGATTGGTGTTGAATAAACACTTGTATTTTGATTTGACCAGAAAGGTTCAACAAAGGGGGAGATTGTAAGGGTAAAATAGGCATGACCTATTTTATCTTGTTTTCACCTTTCTTGGTCAAAGAAGGATTTTAATTTAGTCAATGTTTATTTTAGGAGTTAGATTTTGTTTAGATTATTTTTGGTAGATTGGTGTGTTTTTTGATAGGAAAATCTTTAGGAAAATCTTTTAAAAGATTTTGGAGATTTAGTTATACATGTTTGGTAACTAAATCTTTTAAAAGATTTTAAAGATTTAGGCAACATATTTTTGGTATCTAGATTTATGTAAATAAATTAGTTATTCCAAGTATTATAGTCTAATTAGGAAACAAAATCTTGTATAATTTTATGTCTAATCTGTTTCCTAGTAGGATTTGGTTGTTGGCCGTATTCTTGCAGGTTGTGTGGATTTGACCAAGAATGCTCGGACAAAGGGGGTGATTGTAAGGGTATTTTAGGCATTGCCTAATTTATCTTGTCCTCACTCTCTTGGTCAAAATAGGATTTAATTTGGTATCTTTGTGTTAGGATTTTGGTAGGATTCTTTATTAGAGGTAGGTGATATTTTTTAGTAACAAAATCCTTGCATAAGTGTTTAGTTATTAATGTTATCAAATTAGGAAAGGTAATCTTGTTTGTTTTGCAGCTAAATCTCTTTCCTAGTAGGTTTCTTGTCTTGCCGTGTCTATTGCAGAATCCTTTGGAGTCTTGGACGAGAAGTTGCTGCAGCCTGTATATATATAGGAGATGCCGAGCAGCTTGAGGAGACACGCAGAGATAGAGAAGCAGGAGAGCATTTGAGTTTGAGCGAATCAGATTAAGAGAGTTTAATCTAGAAGCCTTTGTGTGTTGAAGCTGTGAGAAGAATCCAAACAAATCTTACACGAAGACCTTCTGGATTCTCGTTTCTCGTGCCGCTGCCAAAAACTTCAGAACACGCCTTTGTGTTTTCTCAAGCTTTATTTCAGGCTTCCAGCCAGTGATTGTCTTGGAAGTCGCTTTCTTTTTGGTTCTTTCTTCCCACGTTTGGTTTAGTGTTTATGTGGGTTTTGTGATTCTCCAAGATCATATATCTTGTGAGAATTTTGTGTTTTTTGTTTAGATTCAAAAACAGTTTTTGGTTTTAATAAAGTTTGTTGCCTTGAGGCGTGATCTACAAGTTTGATACTTGTAGATTGTTTTTGTGTGATTTTCTGTCTTCCAAAGTCTGCTTGTTTCAAAATCTGAAAACAAATCTTCCGCTGCAAATTTCTGTGAAACACTTGCTGTTATCATTGTCACTGTCATTGTTGCAACATTCACTGCAACATTGACAGTAACATCGTCCCATATCGAGAATCCGTGGCATCACGTTCTTTCACTCGGGTTTTGGGAAAGAGAATGAGCCAAATCTAGGTGAAGAGAAGATCGCATGGTGATGGTGATTGGACACCGGCTATGGAGGAGAAAGAGCTCGAAGAAGGAGATCTTGACTTAGGTTCTACCGGAGAAGGTCGGTTATGGCGATCAAACATATCTTTGATTTTATTCCTCAACAAAAAAAACTTGAAGGGCTTGAAATTCCATCTCCTCTGAAGATGATGGCAAGATAAGTAGAAATTAATTCCTTTATCGAACAGGCTTTGTAATTTGATAGTACGCAGCCGCCACTGCTAGTCGAGCAACTGGCGACCCAACGAAGTTTCTCCCGGTGGAAACTGCACCGGAATGAGCCGGGGTGGTTGGATGAAATTTCATAGCCATGGAAAGAGTTTCAAGTCCGGTAATGGGTTTTTCAACAATTAATGTGTTTGTACGTAAATGTTAAAAACGCACAAAGGGTGTAAGATATCTACTCATCAACGAATTTAGCTTTTGGCATCCATATCAGTGACTTATTAATAAAGTTAGATGACAACTTCACGATTTTTGTCACATTTTATATTAATTATTTGTACATTTTATGCATTTTGTTTCAAATTTTAGTACATTAGATTAATTTATCTTATACAAACCATATGATAAATTACGTCGATATCATATAATACGTCACTTAAACAAGTATTTTTCCCGTTACTTGAATATGACAGAAGAAAATGGCGTCGGAGTGGAACGTTAACAAAACGTGCAAGCTAGCTAAGTCAATTTGACCAGGCCGGTGATTGCTATTTGGTATACTCTATTTATGGCTGTCATGATGTTAACAGATAACACCGTTGGATCATCTATGGACTCCTCCCCAGAATCCGTAACTTTTGTACCTTTTTCCTGTAATTTCAATATTTTTTGAATAATGAATTCTCTGAAAATTAAGTCAACTGATCCAGCCAGCGCTCATCTAAGAAAGAAAGATTAAATTTATTATTTACGCGGAGGCCGGGACACTAATTAGGGGTGTAAATAGTTTGATTTGAGACAAAATACAAACTGAACTGCAGGTTATCAGTTCTTCAAAAATCAAATCGAGTTAAACCATATAAACTTTCAAACCAAACCGTGATGGTTCGACTTGGTTCGGTTCTTTCTCGTGGTTCACTTCACGGGTTGGCTCGTGGTCCGGTTTCGCGATTTGGATTGGCCTCTAAGCTTTCAATTTTAAAGTAACTCAAAATATTTTAATTAAAAAAACTAACTAAAAAATCCAATAGAAACAAATATGATACAAAAAAGTACAGTAATATTTTGATGTTTTCATATTGCCTCATAAATTTATTTTTTTAACATTTTTTTGGGAATAAATTGCTCAATTACATAGAATACTAAACGGTAAAATCTAATCATGGTTTGGTTATGGTTTGAGGGGAGTGGATGATATAATAAAAAAGACTATATGATTTCTTATTAACAGTAAACGGTAAAATCTAATCATGGTTTGGTTCGGTTTGACTCGGCTCGTAAGATAAAATTGCAAATGAACTGAACCGTTAAGATTTTTAGAAAAACTTAAACCGAGCTGAATCATATAAACCATGAGATCGAACCAAACCATTTGGTTCGGCCGATTTTGTTCGGTATGATGACTTGAGGATTCGAATTGATCTCTAGCACTAATGAATGAACATGAAAATTGCGACTGTTAGGGAGGAACGATTATGGACGTTAATTGGGAATCAGTCACACACTCGCACTTCATCTTTGTTTTCTCAATCCTGCAGTCTTTGGGAAGTGGTTTTGGGTTTCAGCTCCTTAATATAATGGGCATTTGTTATAGAAATTACTACTCCAGTAGAATAATTTTTGTTTTAAAAAAAAAACACAACTAGAATTTGTTTAGCATCGTAATTTAGTAGCTTCATTTTTTTTAATTATTTTTTCTAATGATCCAAAAAAACAAAGAAATATATAGAGAAAGTTAATGGAACCAAAACGAAAAAAAATCAAAATTACAAAATTAAAGTCATTAAATCACAATGGGATCTTAGTGGGAATATAGCACCAGTTCAAGTGGTTAGTGTGTTATCCAGATCCAGTCATGGAATGGGGTTTACACGTAGTTAAGGATGTCATATTTTTTTATTCAATTCGTAAAGTGTTTTTTAAAAATTTTATTCTAAAAATGCCTTGAGTTTTTTAAAAAATTTATTCTAAAAATGTCTTGAGTTTATTTACTTTTATTTCCGTCTCTTTCACTCTATTCTCTTACTTTTTTTTTTTACTTTTCTCTTTTTTCCAGACACACGCATATACTCCATCACTCTCCTACTTACAATTACCCAACAAATCTCCCCCTCCCTCTTCTTCCCCAATCTGCCTTCTTGGTCCAATCGAAGAGATAGAAATGAAAGAAAAAGCCAACTGAGATTATAAATGAAATAAATGTGGAGCTTAGGGCTCGTTTGTTGTGGCTGATGACTTATGACTTATACTGATAAATTTGGTGTTGAATGACTTTAGTGATTGCATGATAGATTTGTTACAAATTTGAAAAAGCTTATGAGTGGTTATAATTATTTGTTAAAAAAAAAACTTGAAAATTAGTATTCATATTTTTTATGTATATTTCATAAAATGATGAAATTAGGACAATCAAATATTTATTAATGAATAGTTGTCTTCATGATTAATAAAAAACCAAAAAAGCTTAAAATTTTGGCTTTTTGGCTTTTGACTTTTCAATGCATAAATGGTGTTGTACCTTACTTATTGGCTTTTGGCTTATAAGCTAAAACAAACACTTCAAACATGACTTTTCAAAAGCCAAAAGCCAAAAGTCACTCCAAATAAGATGTAACAAACGAGCACTTAGAAGCTTTTGTATATTTGAAAGAATTTTATTCTTCAGGCTTCAAAATTCACCGTCTAATCTTAGGATTTATTGTGGAAAAAGTAAGAGAATTCACCATCTTTTTTCTTGTCCAAAGATAGCACAGTAGCAGCAGACGATTTCTCTTCTTCGGATGGTGTACGACGCATCAGTTAATTGGACCAAAAGGTTTCGATGTGGGCGTAAAAGGTTTCAATGTGGGCATCGAAAATTTCGATGTGTGCGTCGTTGCCTCAGATGTGAGCATCGTTACCTCTGAATTCCATTTAGATAGATAGCTAAAGCTGTTTGAGCTCGGACAAGGAAGCGATGAACAAGAAGAATTCTTCTTTGTTTCACTAGCAAAAGTATCCCCATTGTTCGGATACAATCAAACTGAGAGTCGGTAGCTTTGAGCAAACACAAAATTAAACCAGTAAAAGGAATTGTGTGAAAATTGACGATGACATGAAAAGTTGAACATTAGGCCAAAAGCTTATGGAGGGGCACCATGGGGGAGGGAGCGGCTCCAAGAGGTTGCAAGGGGCAAGGGGAGCAGCTACTGGGATTAGGGTGCGGCTCCCATAGGCCTTTTTGAGAATCGATGTCCGACGCCCAAAAAAAATTACTGACGCCGCCCAAAATTTTTGAACGACACCCAAAAAATTTTGAACAACGCCCAAATTGGGACAATAGCTTTGTGTGTACGCCTTTCATTCATTAAGGATATTTTTCTCATTTTCCCCCCAAAAGTACACTATAACAGTTTTAAAAAAATAATGATTGGCTTTTGCGGTATAATTTGGTCGCATGGTACCGACCGATTATCACCCTATTTTCTATATCACTATCAAAATTAGATCCAATCGAGCCTATCAGTTGGTCCACTAAACTAAACATAATTTTATTGGGCTTCTTTCAAATTTGCGAGCCTTCCGACTAATAGTTTGATTGGGCAACCTAACCCAATAAAATTTTTGGGCCCAGTTTTCCCAATTCCTGGGTTACAGTACAATGGACAGCCGCTTGAGATAAGCTAGGAAAAATTGGGCCGGTTCACTTTGCAACATTTGTAAGAGTATCACTAATGCAACTGTTGATTTTTTATGCGATTGTGAGTAATTCACACACTCAACCATATATATCGTTTTTAATATATTCATTCACATTCAATCAAAATGGATCTTTCCAATGCAAATGTGGATTTAATCTTATGTGACATGCATCCCACCACTAAAATAATATTTGACAAAAAAATAAAAGGTAAAGAAAAGAGAACAACCAATAGAAAGAATTTTAAAAATAATAATAATGACTAGGATGTATTCACACCCTCAAGTAGAATGTGAAAGATAGACATTGTTATCCACAAAGTGAACAAATTTGATTGTCACGTCATATCCACACTCATCATCCACATTTGCATTGGAGATGTTTTTTCTTTAAAAAATAATGTAAATCTTATGTGACATCTAAATTATTTCACATCAACATTAGCATTGGAGATGCTCTAACCCCTAAACTTCTTTTTTTGTTTTTAAATCATCACTAAAATCCACTTTCATAAAATTATTTTTAAAATGCTCGCCGTCTAGCGTAGTCGTTTTTCTTCCACTTTTTACCTTCTGCTAGCCTAGCTCTTCCCGTCTTCCCTTTCAAAAGTTCCAATGTCTTCTAGTTCACAGGATTGATCTCTATTCCAGTTCTCTACCTATCGTAGCCCATTGAATCTAGCGCTTTGTTACCATCCTACCAGTCTTCTTGGATACCATCTTTCCATCATTAGACAAGAATATGAAGAAGAAGGAATTTAAGGGAAGAGAACGAAGGGCTTGCAAAGTGAAGTGTCAGTCTTGCACCTTATAAGAGCGTCTTCAATGGCTTCAAGGCTTTTCCCCTCTCACTTGAAAGCCTTTCCGTCAGTTATTTCTAGTTTCTATGTAGGTTTCTTTCATTTTAGTTTACGTTGTTCTTCCATTGTGGAATTATTTGTTATCTTCGAAGCCTCTATCTTAGTTCCCTCTATCGAAGCCCGACAATGCCTCTCTCATACTTTTTCTAATTCTAATTGCGGTGCATTATTTTATTTCTTGGTTGTTTGCATCGTAATTCCAATTAGTGCAGCGAGATGCAGGATTTTTAATGCTTGACAGCTGCATCGTAGTTTCAATATGTGCATCGCGAAAACAAAATTGGTGCATCAAAATTCCAAATTAATGCATTGCAAATAACTCTAAAGCTTTGCGTGAGCGTGTTCGATTTCCTTAAGGGTAGTGTCATATGTTTGCCTTAAAAATACATTTTTCTAGTTAAAAAAGGAATAATGTACTTTAGGATCTGAATATTGTGTAAAGTGGATGTATCCCGATGAACTAATTTGTAATCCTTTCAAGGAGAAGGATCAACACAGCGAGAAGAGATCATCGTTTACTCATTCAGACCGGTAATAGAAGTTGAGTTGATTGCTAGGTGGCCTACCAACCAAAAAAACAAGTGACGTTAATGTTTGGACTTTGGAGGTCAAGTTTATTGGAGATCAAGTTTTGATCAAATCAAATTTCAAGTGCTTGCTTGGTAACCAAGTTTTGCATTTCTAATTCTTGAATCTTGATCATCAAAATTCGAACATTACCTTTGCTTGGTAACCAAGTTTGGAATTTCTAATTCTTGATCATCAAAATTCAAACATTACCTTGATACTGTTTTTGTACATTTATTAGCTTATGTTGGCAATCATGTCATGTGTAGCACAATATTTTTAAAAATACACGAGTATAAGTATTCAATATTTTTTAGGTTTTTAACCAAATTTAGACAAACATACATACACAAAACACAACACAACAAATTCAATAAAATACAAAAATAAGCTATCAGTGTCAAACCAACGAGCTCTAGCTCAACTGGTACTGCTCACTTCTCTTAACGGAGAGGTTGAGTGTTCGAGTCTCACTAGAGACACCCTGGACTTTACAACTCTCAGTAGAGAGGTCGGGTGTTCAAGCCTCTTCAAAGGCATCGTTGTTGTTAAAGCCTTATCCAAAGGCTCCATTTAGCTACTCACTTATCTTAACGGAGAGGTTGAGTATTCAAGCCCTACCAGAGGCACCCTGGGACTTAACTACTTTCAACCGAGAGGTCGGGTGTTCAAAGCCTCACCAGAGGCACCATTTGTTCGAGCCACTCCAAAGGCATCATATATATATATAATTGTAGCCTTTCAAGGCATTAAAAATAATATAAAAAAAATTAAGGGTTGGGGTACGGTCTATGTCCCCTCCAAAAAAAAAAAAAAAAAAAAACCTATCAGTGCCAAAAAGGGTATTTTTGTGATTTAGCAATAAAGTAAATATTGGAAATGAATAATACAGTAACCCTAAATACAATACAAAAACACTAAATACAACATCCACTTAAGAGTTTAATTACTAATTAATCCTCTTATAAAAATGAGTTACAATTAACCCTAAACTCTAAATACTAATTTATCCTCATATAAAAAAAAGTTATATCAGCTTTGAATACTGATATATCTCAAAATCTCTGTTACAAACTTACAATTAACTATAAACCCTCTGTTACAATTTATTATTCTTTCCAACAATTTTTCAATGAATTTCGATCTAAATAACAACATTCATGTTGATTTTCTGTTACAGTAAGTTGTTGCCTACTCCTATATTGTACTCAATATATGTTATATATTTCTTTTTGATTAAAAACAATATTTAAAGCTAAAATCGCAAAAAAGGATTTTGCGGCAAATACAATTTGATTTTATTGCGGCAAAAAAAAAAAGCAAAAACAATTGGGCTAAATAATCCGAGAATGGAGGTGGGGTTAACGCTTCTCCTAGAATTCCATCTGCTCTCAGGCTTCCTCAAAGCTAAGCAGGAGAGTAATCTCATTCAAGGTAATCCACACAGTGGTCTCATGCCAGTGACCTATGTTCCAAATTCCAATCATGAAGCAGGTTCAAGAGAAGAGAGGAATAAAGTGGGGCTTAGGGCCGCCAACCCTAAGCTACCATTTTGATAAAATACCAAAAATCCTCACGACTTTTTTATGAAAAAAAAAACATGGCGACTTTTTCTAGTTTTTACCAAATTGTTGATGGCGATTCTTTTACAATATTGATTATTAAGATATTTTCTTGGTGATTCTTTTTGAAAGAATTTGATTTTGGTTGGCGATGCTTTTCCTATTAAAAAAAAAAGATGCATGTTTAAAGATTTATTTTCCCCTAAATTAGTAATTAGTTTTTTTTCTTTTATATTAGGAGGGCAGTTTGGTAAATTTATTAGCTTATTTTATTTTTGAAATTAAAAGAAGGATAGTTTGGTAACTTGACCTCTTAAATGGTGTTACATATAGTGTTTTTAGGTGTTACATTTAGAGGTTCTGGAATAATATACCCCTAATGAAACCATTAAGATTTCAATAGAAAATTCAAATTCAAATTTGAACAATCTCTCTCTCTCTCTCTCTCTCTCTCTCTCTCTCTATTTCTCTTGATTGATTCCAAGACATTGGATTATTTGCAAAGTTTGATTTGGGCTGTAGAATGGTCATCCCTTTATCTCTCTAAATTTAAAATTTTCAACCATATTAACTGATGTATCCAAAATAGTCGGATACACTGAACTTGATAATTTGGATATCTGACTTTCAATTCTATCCACAACTTTAAAGTCCAAACATGTTAAGAAAGCAAACACGAACCGTGAACTAGGCAGGGGCTTACCCTGTAAATGCACTCCGACGTGTTAATCAGTAAACACTCAATAGAGTAAGCAATTTAACAGAGTTTAGCCTGTGTATAAGATAACGTACCTCCCTCCTTCATTTGGAGGGGTTTATATAGCCAACTTGGAGAGCTGGGAAACTGCCCATTAAATGTTGAGGTGTGAAGAGCGGACACATTAATGGCCATGTCTTGAACATGGGGGCGGGTTTCCTGGAGGTAACTGCCCACGTCCAAGACAATCGTTACTAAATTACCGAGCACGGTGAGCATGTTCACTTTGACCTTTCTGTCTGCTCGTTGTATACTTGGCCCCCAGGCTTCGTGGAGATGGGTGCTCGTCTGCTATGCTAAGGCGGTCAAAGATTGGTCTCTGCTCGCCTATGACTTGGACTTGGATCATGAAGATTACACGTGTTTCACTCGTGACTGTGAGGAAGGCGAGCTAAGCACGTGACCGGTTGTTGACCCTCACAGGTTCTAAATTTGGTTGAGTCATCTTCTGATTCTACTGTACAGTGGCTAATAGGTCTGCGTACAAGTTAGTGTGGCAACTGTCTTAGAATCAAGGGTGTATTAGAACTAGTTTAGTGTTAGTCTCTCCAAGGCGCGGACAAGCAGGCTTCAACAGCAGGCTTGAAAGCACGGTTCAATCCAGCTCAAAATCAAAGTTCAGCTAAACACGTGGAATTAGGTCACATATTATTTGATCTAGATATTTTTAATATCTAGTCAAATAATATTCAATTTATCTTCATCAGATTTCCCTCTAAAGAAGTTAACCATGTCATTATCTGGCTTCAGAATATCTGTACAGACAAACTGTCCAGACTGTCACCTGAATCATGAAGACTGAAGACATTACCTCTTTTGGCTAAGAAGACTTTCAAAGCTGTAACGTCTGCAAGCTGAAACCTTACTCTGTTTAGGAATGTTTGACTCTGCAATCACTGCATCTCTGATGTCTGTTGCTGCACTCATTCTACAAAGCGCCGAAATGCATTCAATGCATTATATCGTTAGACACAATCTCTCCACTCTCAGTCCAACGGTCCGGAAGATCTCCCCTGATATATATTCAAGTTTTGAAGATCTGAAGAAAATCAATCTCCTGCACATTCAATACTCAAGCTTCATCTTTATAACTCAAGCATTCAAGAGATCAAAAAGACAAGAACTAACACTTCACCAAACTACCTGAAGTTGTAGATCTGCCAGTCTTTACTCTGTTTCAACTTCTTCTAGTTTGTTTTAAACTATTCTTTACTTGTGAGAACCCAAACCCATTACTTGTTTATTGCCTTAACATGTTAGACACTTCTAATTGTCCATGTCTGGCTTGTATTATCATTATTACATTCCTTGTCGCTTGAATACCTTCTATGCTTAGCATACCTTGCCGTTATGCCTTGAGTGTTGCCTTAGCTTGATTTGCACTCAACCAAGACTTGTTAAGGTTCTGTTGTCGTCCATAGATGACTTAGAACATTCGCCTTGATCATTGTAAACTTGATGGGAAGTGTAGAAACATTCTTGCTTTGTTTTGGCCTTAGCGATTTCCCTCGTCTCCCGTTTTGCTCGTATTTCGACGTGCGATGTGTTCATTGAGTTCCCGGCCTTGTATTCAAGTCATAACCATGTTTAAACAAGCCTTTTCCATGCCCATGTTATCTTAGTTTCATTGACGTTTGATTCGTGTTTGATTCGTCAACCAATCGCCGCATGATTCGAGCCTTGTCCTACCTTGTTCCGGGTGTTGCTCATATTGTTTGTGTTTTAAACTTGTAAGAAGTTCATTTGAGTTCTAGACCAAGTGTACTAGTATTTATCATTCTTGCAATCATTGTTCATAGACTTGTTGCATTTGGTTATGAGATGACCAATTTATTCCTTCACAGACCAGTCATGTTTTTGGGCAAACTTCGGGAAAATTCTGGTACTAATCCAATAAATAGAATTTTCTAAAAATTTAGTATGTTTTACCTACATATGTTAGGATACTCTCTGTAAAATTTGGTAATTTTCCAAGGTGTCTAAGTACCTCAATTAGGTCTTGACTTACGGCTGTGCCAGAATTCAGTTTTCAGGAAAAACAACTTCTGTACTTGAACTTGTAGTAACCATATCTTGATCAATATAAGTCCAAATGAAGTAATTTAAAATCCTAAAATATATTTTAATGAGTCTAGTTTCATAAAAATCAAAAATCACCTCATTTGGAGTTGTGAGCGATTTATGGTCGATTTTACAAAATTGACTGTCCAGTAACTTATCAAAAATGGTCATGAACTTAGCCCCAGATCCGAGGCGCCTGGGCTTTGGTGAGGCGCCCGCCTCAACATCGAGAGGCCATCTACGGGATTTTTACTTCCTGTTCTGGTGTGTGCGACTTTTGCCACTTAAACCCCCATCCTAATTGGCCCTAAACCATCCTATTAGACCCTAATTGAGTGGGATTAAGCCTAACCTCAATCAACCTCCTCTTGACAAGTGGATTTGGCCACCCTTCTCCTCTTGACATGTGGTATTCCACCCATTTCATGCAAGGTATAAAAGCTCCACCCCTTTGCTAATCAAACTTAAGCTCATTATCAGATTTCTTCTTCTCTCTTGCCATGCTTGTGTGTGTAGAGAAAAGGTGAGATTAGTGTGTGTCTCTTCCCTAGATTGAGCTCCCGACCTCCGATTGCCAAACCGAGACTACCGGAGTGAAGCTACCGACGAGGAGATCGTTTCCATCCGATTACTTTGTGCTCCAACCTTCCTTTTCCTTGGTGAATGTAAGCTATTGATTCCCCTTAGGTTGTATGCTAGACTTGCCATGTTTCCCCTTTTCTATTGATTTACATGCTTCTTCCATGTCCAAACTATGATTGTGGATGTTTTGATCTCTTGGGATTTTGAATAATGTCCATCTTATTGATTGAGACCTATGCCTAGAATTAATTATGTTATATGCTTCCTTAGGAACAATTAATGTTCTTGAAATTAATAGATTTTGATAACTCTTGGGAATTATGATTCTAGGGTTTCCTATGCCATGTATTGATCATCCTATTGAATTGGATCCTAGGCTTAGAATTAAAAGTGTTCTATGTCCCTTGGGAGCAACTATTGTTCTTGGACTAATAGATTTTGACAACCTTTGGAGACTATGACTTCTAGGGTTCCATATGCCATGAATGGTCTATCCTATTGAATTGGGACCTATGCCTAGAATTAAAAGAGTTCTATGTTCCCTTAGGAACTACTATTGTTCTTGGACCAATAACTTTTGATAACTCTTGGAGATGATGACTTCTAGGGTTTCACATGCTACATACTGTCCATCCTATTGATTGAGTTCTACGCCTAGAATTGAATATGTTCCATGTCCCCTTAGGAACAACTAATGTTCTTGGACTTACGACTCTTGACAACTCTTGGAGAATATGAATTCTAGAGTTTCACGGACTATGGATTGTTCATCCGGTTGATTTGGGTCCTATGCTTAGAATCGAATGTGATCTATGTCTTCCTAAGAATAACAAATGTTCTTGGACTATTGGCTTTTGATAACTTTGACAAATTTATTCTAAAGTTCCCTTGAATTATGAAATGTTGAACTTATGTTAATACGTGACTATGGTTGTTAAGTGGATTAACGGCCTAATTACTCGATACGAGAACTTAGAAAAGGATTTTGGATGCATCTAGCATCTTAACTCTCTTGGATGAATTGTTAGAGATGACTCAACGGAGTCAAGTTTAGCGAGCCATTGAACAATACCGGCTCACCGACCAATCCCTACGACGTTCTAAACGCTTTTCCCTAAGAATAATAGTTCTAGACTCTTGAACTTGAATTGATTACCTTGCTTGATTCTTGATGTCATATAATAGAATGCCTATTAGACTTATTGAGTTCGCCCTTGTCGAACTCATTCCTGCTTGATCATTGACGATAATTCTTAACTATGGTTGTTAAATAGATTAGTGACCTAGCCGATCATATACGAGAACTTAGAAAAGGTTCACGATGTATTTAGCGTCCTAACTCTTGGATGAATTGTTAGAGATGACTCAACGGAGTCAAGTTTAGCGAGCCATTGAACAATACCGGCTCACCGACCAATCCCTACGACGTTCTAAACGCGTTTCCCTAAGAATAATAGTTCTAGCCTCTTGAACTTGAACTGATTCCCTTGCTTGATCTTGAATGTCATATTATAGCATGACTAATTGACATGTGAGTTCGCTCTTGTCGAACTCAATCCTACTTGGTTATTGATGAGAATAATTTACTTGTCTTGAACGAGATCGCTCTTGTCGACCTCGCTCTATACTTGAAATTTTGTTAAGTAAACATTACTTGGCATTTGCATGAGTCGGTGGCATACTGTCTTTGTTCACACACGCCCCCACTTGTGGCCACGGTGGAAGTAACTCCCTTCTGTAATCATTTAAGAGCATCATTGGACTATCCGGGCATCTCCTCGGAAGGTCGATGTACTTACACACATCCGACACCGATCACATTCCGATAACGCTTGTATGCGGGAACTACGTAGCGGCCCGGCTCTCGATCGATATATCGATCCTATGTGATTTAATTACAAGCACCTATGTGAAACAATGTGCATCTTGGATACATGACCTCTATGATATCTTGCCTTGAATATGATATCTTGCCTTGAATATGATATCTTGCCCTGAATATGATATCTTGCCTTGAATATGATATCTTGCCCTGAATATGATATCTTGCCTTGAATGATGCATATTGCCATGACATGCATGATTGATAGCTTACAAGTCTTTATGACTTACCCTTTCCCCTTTACTGCTTTAGATCATAGCAAAACGGGTCCTTCCCGTTGAGGCTTTCCGTGTTCGTGCCTTGTTCCTCTCTTGGTCCGCCGTTGCCGTTGAAGAGGTGTTTTAGATGTCCTCTTCCTCTTGTTTTATATGTTGTAAGGACGATGGGTTTAAGCAAGTCAATTAGACTATGCTTGGGAATTTGTATTGATCTTGAATTTGTTAATCTTATTAGCTACTAGTAGTTTGAACACTTGTAGTACTTGTAATCCCTTTGTCTTAGGCATTGTGTAAGCCGAGCTTTGGTTATCTTGTTAATATTCCATTACGTATAAGTCTTCCGTTGAGCATCCCTTTAGCTCTTACTTAATTCCTTCTGTCCATAAAGCGTTAGCTTGGGTTCGGCATGTAGTGTCGCCGATGACTTGGTTTTATTGCATAAGCTGTTTTATCGGGTTTGAAAAGGTTTTAAAAATACCGGCCTTTTGGTGCCGAGGCGTGCTACGTCTCTAATGTTGCGTCACGCCGTTTTCTTAAATTGAGTCCTTGCATGTTATTTGTTTACTTGTTTCCCCTCCTATTTGGGCGGTCCGACCCTCGGTTCCACCTCGGGCCCGGGTCGGGTCGTCACATTACTTTAGCACTTGAGAGATCAATTATTCATTGATTGATTCTCTTATCATTAAACACTTGGTTGAAAAACTATTTTTGTACACGATCCATTAGAGATCTAACCTTCATACCAAATGGATAAACAAGTGCACCTTTCAAAATCCAAAGTTAACCACTTTGGTAGTGGACGTAGTACTATTCACGCATGCGAACCGGTTCTAAATTACGTATTGCTGAATTGTTTATGCTTATCTTAAGCGCTCTTTGTCATTCTTGTTTAAGTATGGTCTTTAGGGTCTGCTTTAAAATCAACAGCGACTTCGATGCTACGCTCTATTAGTTTTCTGTTGTATTAACTCTTCTTGTATGTTTGCCTTTTTAAAAAGAAAGAAGAACTCTTTGAAAAGTTTTTAAAGGAATTTTAAAAACATAACTAGGCTATTCAACCCCCCCCCCCTTCTAGCCTAGATTGAGCCTGTTTTGGGAGCAACAATTGGTATCAGAGCTAGATTCTTTGAAAATTTGTTTTTTCCAAGACTAATCTCTTGAGAATAGATCCTATTGCTCACTATATGTTGCCTACCTCGAATACAAGCCACGTCCCGATATTGGTCGAAGGTCACTTCGAAGTATGGAAAGACAAAGTTATGAGATACATGAATTCTATTGACAATCGTTTATGGCAATGTGTTCAAACAGGTCCTCACATTCCAATGAAGCCAAACCTTCTTGCCGAAGTAGCAGGCGGACCTCCCGAGTTACCCAAGTCCGTAAATGAATGGACTGATGAAGAAAGGAAGCTTGTTGAACTTGACAGCAAGGCTATACATATAATATCTAGCTCTGTCGACACAAGCACATATAAGCAGATAATCAGGTGCAAAACAGCCAAAGAAATATGGGAAGCACTAATGGAATATCTAGAAGGAGGCCTACCCGCAAGAGACAACAGAAAGTACAACTATATTCAACAGTTTGACTCTTTCAGAAAAGACCCAAAGGAGACATTACGTCAAGCCTATGACAGATTCTGTAAGGTAGTAAATAGTTGTTAGTCCTTAGGAAAAGAATATAGTGTTAAAGAAGTTAATATGAGATTTTTAGCTTCCTTGGGAAGTTTGTGGCTTGTTAAGACCACAACCATTAAAGAGTCCAAGGACTTAAACTCCATGCATCTACGAAGTTTGTATGCGAGTTTAACTGTCTATGAGCAAGAACTGCTTCAAACTCAAGAACAGGACAAACACTTTAAACTCCCTTCGTTTTCTGATATCTCTCAAGAAACACCTGCTTTAGAAAATAAACCATTTACTTCTTCAAACGACAATAAAATTCTTTCTGACGAACAATTTGCTATGTTCGTTAAGAAATTTCAAAAGTTCTCAAAATTTAATAAGAAGAAGGATGCAAACCAGACTTTCAAAAAAACTGTTGAAAGCTCACAAAATAATGAGCTAGTTTGGTACAATTGCAGGAAGCCTAGTCACTTTGCTTCTAAATGTCCTAAGCCCAAATATGAAGCTTACAAAAAGCGACCCTCTAAGTCATTTTCAGAACATAGGGGTCTACTAGCTGAGGACTTAGAAGAAAACCAAGTGTCCATTTGGTTTGAAATTGATTCTGATGAGGATGATAGTGATGACTCACCTTAGCAGGCCTAGGCACATATCTGCCTTGTTGCTCTAGAGTCACCTCCCACCTATGACTCAGATAGTAAAATCAAATATTCTCCTTTTCAAGCTAACATATAACAACCTACTGAAAAGCCTTCTAAAGAAGAAATCCTCAAGGATGCTCAGGATATGCTATTGGAATTCCATGAATTTAGAAAGGCTTATGTAAAGTTAGCTAAAAGCCATGAGAAGCTGGGAACTGAGAAATCCTTGCTGGAAGACGAGTTAAAAACTCTTAATGGAGTTCAGCAGGAAAGTATCAAGTTAAAAGAAGAGAACAAGTTTCTCAATGAGAAGGTTGTTTGTCTCATTGGTCATGCCAAAGAGCTATCTGCTGAGAAAGATGAGTTACAAAAAACTATCGACTTATGGAATAACTCAAAGGTTGTTTTTGACCAAATTCTTGGAGACCAGAAGCCCACTGCTGACAAAACTGGGATGGGTTTCTCTAAGAACACCTCTAGCACAACCTCTGAACAAAAAACAGAAGACTTGTCTGTGCGAACTGGTGATGATCCTATATATCATCAACAGTTTAACAACAAGGCTAGACAAGGAGTTGGTTACGCTGCTATTCATTATAAATATCCTAAGACTCAAACTATTAAGACCAACAATGTGTCTAAAGCAAAGCAATTATCAGATGGCGAAAAGTCTGCTAAGGGTTGTGCAGACTCACAAGATCCTTCTACCAGCACCTCTGCTAAAGCAAAGGCTGTTGTTTCTAGGAACACAAAAAGTCTGCCCAAGCCTATAAGATTCATCAAAAGCACTATTGATAATGATGCTGCTTTCAAGACTGCTGACACTAAGCTCAAAGGCAAAATGTATGAGATGTCTAAGTCTACTATCAACAGATCTGCTAAAGCAAGAACTGGTGAATACAGACCTAAGAAAACTCATACAGAACCTTCTAAACCTGCTGTCAACAAGTCTACTGAGTCTAAGGCTGCTGTTAAAAGAAAGTGTGCTAAAAAATCTACCGAAAACCAGCTCTCTCAACATAACATTTGTAATTTCCATCGCTGTACTTTTTGCAAATGTTTAGGTCATTTGGTCCATGAATGTCTGCTGAAATCCATCATGAAGCCTACTGGAGCTCTATTCCAAAAGTCAGGCAAGTATGGGTTCCTAAAAATTGCTAACCATATGGACCCAAAAAAAGAATAAAGGGGACCATGATCTTCTTATCTCTCTATCTCAGATATGTTTCATGGCTGCTACAAGTTCAGAAAAGAAAGACGTATGGTATCTAGATAGGAGCTGCTCAAGACACATGACCGGAGAATCTTGTCTTCTTTCAAATATTACTGAAGCAGTAGGCCCTCCAGTCATCTTTGGGGATGATGCTAAAGGAAGAACCATTGGATACGGATCCATCATTCGTGGAAATCTCTTTATAGGAAAAGTCTTTCTAGTAGAAGGCTTGAAGCACAACCTATTGAGCATCTCTCAATTCTGTGACAAAGGACTCGTATACCAATTCTCCTCAAACAGATGCGACATAAAGGATCCAGACTCATGCTCAACCTTAGTAACTGGACGCAGACAAGGGAATGTCTATGTGATAGATGTGAACGCCTATGGAAAGGCTGCTAATCTATGTCTTATGGAAAACTCTGCTCAAGACAAAAACTGGTTGTGGCACAAGTGTCTCAGCCATCTGAACTTCAAATACTTATCAAAGCTATCCAAAGAAGGGTTGGTGAGAGGAATACCAAAAGTTTCTGCTGATCATGATCATATATGCAAAGCTTGCCAACTAGGAAAGCTTTCAAAAGCTTCCTTCAAAAGCAAACCAGATCTTGTAACTACTAGACCTTTGCAACTTCTTCACATGGATCTCTTCGGGCCTGTGACTACTATCAGCTATAGTGGTCATAGATACACTCTAGTCGTAGTAGACGATTATACAAGATATACTTGGACATAGATGATGTCTTCTAAAGATCACACTTATGACATCATCACAGCCTTGTTCAGAAGACTACATACACAAAAGCTCGATGAAATTAGTGATGTTCGATCAGACAATGGAACTGAATTCACCAATAATGGAATAACAAAGTATTGTGATGATCATGGCATCGGTCACAACTTCTCTGCTGTTAGGACCCCATAGCAAAATGGTGTAGCAGAGAGGAAAAACAGAACACTTATCGAAGCTGCTAAAATTATGCTCGCTAAATTAGAGCTGCCTAAACACTTTTAGGCAGAAGCCGTCTGTAGAGACCCAAGCCGGGCCCGAGGTGGAACCGCGGGTCGGACCGCCCAAATAGGGGGGAAACAAGTAAACACATAAACTTGCAAGGACTCAATTTAAGAAAACGACGTGACGCAACATTGGAAACATAACATGCCTCGGCACCAAAAGGTCGGTTTTAAAAACATTTCCTAATATAACAGTTAAGCAATTAAACCAAGTCATCGACGACACTACATGTCGGAACCCAAGCTAGCAGTTAAAGGACAAGAAATAAATAAGAGCTAATAGGATGCTCAGCGGAAGACTTATACGTAGTGAACTAATCAACATGATAACCAAGCTCGGCTTACACAAATGCCGGCATCAAAAGGGGTACAAGTAATACAAGTGATAAAACTACAAGTAGCTAATTAAAGAAATGAGTTCAAGTTCTATACACATTCCCAAGCATAGTCTAAATGACATGCTTTTAAACCCATCGTCCTTGCAAAATACAAAAGGATAGAAGAGGACATCTAAACCACCTCTTCAACTGCAACGTCAGACCAAAAGAGGAATAAGGGAAACTCGAACACTGCAAGCCTCAGCGAGAAGGACTTGCTTTGCTAGGATCTAAAGCAGTAAAAGGGAATGGGTAAGTCATAAAGACTTGTAAGCTATCAATCATTCATGTTATGACAAGATGCAACATACAAGGCAAGATATCGTCACATAAGCATATAGATCATATATCCAAGATGCACATTGTTTCACATAGGTGCTCGTAATTAAATCACATAGGATAAGGATATATGGAGAACCGGTGCCACTACGTAGTTCCTACATACAAGCGTTATCTGGAATGTGAGGTGTCAGATGGTTGTGAGTACATCAACCTTTTGAGGAGATGCCCGGGATAGACACACCAATGCGCTCTAATGGTTACAACAAAGGGGTTACTTCCCCACTGCAGCCACAGTGGAGGCGTGTGTGTACAAGGACAAGTATGCCAGCTGGACTAATGCAAATGTCAAGTAGTGTTTGCTTAACAAATTCTCAAGTAGAGAACGAGGTCAATAAAAACGATCTCGTTCATGACAAGTAAGTATTCTCATCAATAATTCAAGTAGGATTGAGTTCGACAAGAACGAACTCAACATGTCAAATAGGCATTCTATTATATGACATTTAAAATCAAGCAGGGTAATCAATCCAATTCAAGAGTGTAGAATTATATTATTAGCGAAACGTGTTTAGAACGTCGCAGGGATTGATCATTGAGCCGGTATTGTTCAATGGCTCACTAAAATGGACTCCGTTGAGTCGTCTCTATAAATTCATCCAATAGAGTTTAAACACTAAATGCATTCTAAACTCTTTTCTAAGCTCTCGTATAGGATAGACTAGGCCATTAATCCAAATAATGACCATAGCTAATAATTATTATCAATTTATAAATTATGGAACCCTAGAATTTCTTTCCTGCTTATGCGTGTAATGTGCATAAAGGTTGTTAGTATAAATGTTTATCCTTAAAATAACTTATAAAAATGTTATAATTATTCTCTGAGTTGTATTATTTCAGTTATAATTTTGATTTCTTTTCTTTAATAAATGTAAAGTAATTTCTCTTTATTCCTTTTTTATATATAAATGTTTTGTTCCGAGCCAAAGTCTATAAAATAAAATGAGCATATTGACAAACCCATCGTGAGACCGAAAAGGCGATTTAGGTGTCTAACCCCTTCCTAATTCGTAACTTAGCCCCCAAACCCATACAATTTGGTATTTTTTTGGTTTTTCTCTGCTTAACCATAAAATAGAGGTGACAACTCTGTTGTACATATTTTGAGTCCACAAATTAAGGCCAAGCGTATTCCACGCGCTTTAAAGTTTCGAAACCACCCTACCTTTCAGTGGCGCAGAACTAGTTAAAAACGGGGCACTCACACAACGTCTTGTGCGAGTTCAAGTCTCGCGATCAAAGCTTCGTACTTTGCCTAATTGTTAGATGCTGGAAACTTGAATCATAAATCCTTCTCAAACTCCACGTCCTACTCGGGTGGAACCAGTAAAAGGCCCGCACCAATTCCTAGCTTGATAGCCGCTCTATCCACATGAAGTTCCCAGCAATCTGAAGGGAAACAGGCGTTGGCGTGGCCTGAAGGGGGGTTCCTTCCTCGCTCGGACTGTTGAAACTTGTCACTGCCACGAATACAACCAAAACATGTGCCCTTATAGCTCGCCAAGGTTGATAGTCTATTTGGAATTCAGTTAGCTTAATCGACCAAGTGAGCAAACGACCAGAAGAGTCTGGTTGATGCAAAAATTTCCTGAGAGGAGTGTCTGTGTATACAATGATCGGATGTGCAGAAAAGTAAGCTTGAAGTTTTTAAATAGCAACAACAAGCGAATAGGCCAACTTTTCTGCATTAAAATGACGTCTCTCCATTGCAGTGAGGCCCTTGGAAATATAGTAAACATGTTTTTGGATGTTGCATTCTTCCCTAACTAAAACAACGGCCACAACCTAATCTGTGGTCGCGAGGTATACATACAGACTCCCACCTATGATTAGGCTACTCAACAATGGAGGTTGTTCCAAATACTTCCTTAGCTGCTTGAAAGCTTCCTCGCACTCCGCTGTCCATTCAAACCCCTTGTTTCCCCAGAGGACTTTAAAGAAAGGCAGGCACCTTTCCACCGACCTGGAGATAAAACGGCCAAGAGCGATGACCCTGCCATTGAGCTGCTAAACATCCTTTATGCACCAAGGAGGCTTCATTGTGACCAACGCTGCAATTTTTTCGGGATTTGCCTCGATCCCTCTTTCATTCACCATGAACCCCATGAACTTGCCCGCTTTCACACCGAACACACACTTGCTCGGATTGAGCCTCATATTATTCTTCTTGAGGTTGCCAAAGGTCTCCTCCAAATCAACAGTATAATTGTGTCCTTTTGATTTTACGACCATATCGTTAATGTAAGCTTTGACATTCCCGCCAATATGCGATTTGAAGACGCTATTTACCATTCGCTGATAAGTAGCCCCTGCATTCTTCAAGCCGAAAGGCATCATCTTGTAACAATAGAGACCTCATGCTGCTCGGAACACGGTCAATGCCTTGTCTTTCTCATTCATTTTCACTTGATGGTATCCTGAATACGCATCGATGAAGCTCAGAAATTCGAAGCCCGGTATAGCATCCACCAGCTTGTCGATGTGAGGAAGATGATAGAAATCTTTCGGGCAGGCTTTATTGAGGTCGGTGAAATCCACGCACATCCTCCATTTCCCGTTGGATTTTTTACCATAACCACATTAGCTAACCAAGTCGGATAGTGAATTTTTTAATAATATCCACAATGAGCAGCTTCTCTACTTCCTCCTTGATTGCCTTCTCCTTCTCCGTGGAAAACTGTCTAGGCCACTGCTGGACTGGCCTAAAGGCTGGATTCACACTAAGGTAGTGTACGGCCACCTCTTCGCTAACTCCTTGCATGTCCTCTGGTCGCCATGCGAATACATCCAAGCTATTCTGGAGCTGGTTGATCAAACTAGCCCGAGCTTCAATCGAAAGAGCCTTGCCTATCTTTATTTTCAGTTCAGGATAGACGGAGTTGATCATAATTTCCTCGAGCTCATCCTGGGCAGTGAACTCGGGTTCGTCTCGTATTTGCAGCGTGTCACACTCCACCTTTTCATCTTTCTCAGCTTGACTTTCTATTTTGTCGAGCTGATCCAACTCCATGCCTTTAGCCTATTCGACTTGTCCTCCTGACCCCACCGTCGGCAAAGGACAAGTGTCATCCACTTGCAACCGCTGCTCACCCTGAGTTGAACTCGAACATACTCCAACACTGCTCGTGGCTGGCTCTTTAAGACCCCTACCCCATGATCTGTGTAAAACTTTGCCCGTTGGTGAGGGATAGAGGCAACCATTTGGAACTTAGTCATGCTCGGCACCCCTAAAATTATGTTGTAAGGGGATTTCAGGTCAATCACCATGAAGGCGATCATTTCTGCTCTGGAGCGGCTACCTTCACCAATAAAAACCTTCAGTTGACTGTGCCTTTAACGGGCACCTTGTGATTGGTGAAACCTTCCAGAGTTCCTACATAGGGTTTAAGGTGTTCATCTTTCAATTCCAAACCCTGGAAACATGAGTAGTACATCACATCCCTGTACGCTCCTGTATCTACCAGAATCCTATGCACCACCCAACCATCGACCAAAGCTGAGACGATCAAGGATTGCTAACCAGCCATGCTACTCGCCAACTCACTGTGAGTAAACTGTATGGATTCCTCCCCAACCTGTATGTAGCGCCCCAACCCCCATTCTCTATACGAGCCTCGGGTCGAGCGCCCTATAAACACATAAAACACATGCAAAGCCCCTACTAATTACGGGCTAAACAAATCACAACTGATAAAACATAGTAGTTCATGTGGATAATATAAACACCACAGCTTTTGAAAAGTCGGGAAAACAAAAACCCACAAGCTATTACTCGAGAACTAAACACAATGGCTCCAGGCCAACCAACTAGTGAAATACAATGCACTAGTAACATTTAAAACCCATAATAGAGTTTATATAACTCTATACAACCTCATCCTCACCGCTATACAGACAAGCCTTCCAGGAGCTACGACTCAATAATCCGCTAGGTCTCACGTGTCTCACTGATCACACGTGAACTTCCGATCTCACTGGATCAAACTCCTGGATAACTGCACACTAAAGTAAACAAACACGGGGTGAGTGATAACTCAGTAAGCTACTACATGATCTATATGGCATGCTATTATACACATATAACCAATACACAATACACGATACACCAAGTATAACAATTCATATACTTGTCCATAATTCACGTTGATCATGTTATAATGCACATTGACTCAACGTAATATAAACACATAGTCAGGATATAAATCAGTATCTCAATATGATCTGCATCTGAGCTGAATATGCAGGAGAGCTTTTGACTTGTCCTGCTATAAACACTGTAGTTGTGCTGTTGAAGCAATGCACATTAATAACTGAACCAGAAATCCAAAAGAGCACCGCAGATGTGTTGCTGTCGCGATACACATAATATAATGTCTGATCTGATAGTATCCAGAAATGAAAACCAAAGCCATGTCTGAACCCAATAGTATCCATAAAATACTGACCTTGGGACTTAACCAGGAGTCTCATTACCCCGAGTTTTACCCAAAAGTCGTAGTTGTGTTGTTGTTACAGTACACGTGTAGAAAATCATGTCTGAACGTAATAGTATCCAGAACCAATGACCTTGGGACTTAACCAGGAGTCTCATTACCCCGAGTTTTACCCAAGAGTCTAGCCTTCTGTTTGTCATGCGAATTGCTCTAACAAGGCTACATTCTTGTCACGGCCAATAACAAGGGAGAGACCCATGCAACGACCCGTAGCGATCACGAGATTTAACTCTCGTAAAGACTACTGTCGTCTCATCGTCGACACAACCACATATGCCAGCTGGATGCGATGCACAAATAGATGTTTACTTGTAATAAACATAACTGTTAAGTTCCAAGTACGGGAACTCAACACACATACCAAGCATGAATGTTTGCTCGTAAATAAACACAGTTGTTGAGTTCCAAGTATGGGAGCTCAACACACATATCAGGCATGAATGTTTGTTCGTATATAAACAACGCCAAACATGTATTTTCTTAAAACAAACACTATAAACAAAACATCTTAATGATAACGAATACAACGTTTGTAAGTACTAAACGCTAAACAACACAAGAGTAGGCCACTGGTCCTACCACACACCCACTACAGAAGACAAGTCTGTAAATACTAGACATTATGCTCAACCACCAGTATAGGTCAATAGTACCTATTACGTCATAAAATACTACGCGACTGCTAGCGAGTATTTGAACACTATGTCTTATAACACGCAGTGCTGTCACTAGCTATCTATGAGTATCACACACTAAATAGCCGAAGAGCAGGTCAATGACTCTACTACACACAATACACCAATTTGCTGCCAATGACAATCTATATCATCCATAGACATTATATCTTAGTTCATGACTACCTAGTACCCAATTGGTGTACATATGATGATAAGAGCAGGTTCTTGATCCCGCTATTTATAACTATGTCAAACAATACCTACGAGCACTTTAACTCTTTATATAAGTCTCGTAACATACCCACGATTAACCTCATCTAGGTTAATCACTCTCCACTAATACTACACCCAAGCTTTCAAGTCTTTGGGTTTCAAATCATTCATAGGAACAGGCCATAAATGTCTACTACCCAACAGAGTACTATGCACAATTTACAAGCACTTGATCCACACAATATTGTCCCGTAACTGACTTGCAGTTACAAAATCTCATAACAGTTCCACATTGAAGTCTAGTCACTTCTCTCTAAGTGTAGGAATAAATTACTTAATTTAGATAACTTAGTTATCTTAAATACTGACTTTGCTAAGTCACAAGCCCAAAAGCCATTTGTTATTGAATAGCTAAATACTCATCCATTGACATATGATTATTTATACTAATATCTAGTACAAATCCACCTATCATTCAGTACATGCATACGAACATCCATTAATTGTTACAATTTCACGTAACTCAATTTTAGATACTATTTTCATAACTTATAGCATCTATTCACCCCTCAATTACTCACTGCTAAATATTCTCAAAACATAATATATTCAGCTTATGAATACTACCATTAAAATACTTTAATTCCTTATAGGAACTAAACTTCTCAGTTGACTTAACTATTAGCCAACTCCAATTTGACTATGTAAAGTCAATTACAATACCACAATAATATTTTTAATTGGTAGGGACTAATATATCATTCCCTAATTTAATACTTTACTGTCATATAAATTAACCATGTAGGGTCAATTATAATATTACAAAACTTTTGGGTCACAACCGCTAATTATTACTTAGCCCATAAACGTCAAATAACAATTTCTTACTACAAGAAAAAGTAGTTTTAGGGACCCCACTTTTTAGGTCGCGTCTATCTTTCGACCCTATTATATAGTAAATTAGGTTGGCCAAATTTAAGGGTAACAAATACTTTTATTTAGTACGGTCACCTAGCGTCCCTAGCAGTTTTGATGGTGAATTGGGCAGCTAGATGAAAATTACCAAAATTTCACCCTCTAATATTCCCAAAACTTTTTCCCACTTCTCACTGCCCTCCCGTTCTCTCCCATTCTCCCCTGTCCTAATTTTCTAGGGTTTTCTAGAAGAAACTCTTAATAGCTTCAGTGGCATATCCAGTTAGGGATACAAAGAAGCGTGTGCACAAGTGAGTTTTATCTCCTCCTCGTCTTAATTATACCAGATGATATTTTACAATGTGTTTCCATTTTGTTCTTCTTGGGATTTCTCATCGATTTTCTATCACATGATGCATTTGTTCAATTCATGGGAGGTGCAATCATTGTCATTGGTCTCCAACAACTCAAGGGTTTGCAAGGCCTTAGTCACTTCACCACCAAAACCGACGTTCGATGTTTCTTCTCATTTCTAACCTCGCTCTAGGAGGTTCTCCCCTTCCCTCTCTTTCCAGTGTGTGTGTGTGTGTGTGTGTGTGTGTGTGATCTTTAGTAATTTAAGTTTCCAGTCAATTCAATTCTGTTAGGCTTATAATGGCTTGCTTGAACCCTTATTTAATTTGTCTTTAATTTTAAGGAGTATAGTTTGAAGTATATTATGTGTTTGATGAAATGTCTAACTGACAAATCAGTTAAAAAAACTTAGTGGGCTTTTGAGTCCCTTCTCAGGGCACTGTGACCTTTACCCCGATTAATCTGGAGTGAGTGAGATAACCAACTAATGTTACATTTTTCTAGTTGAAAAATACAATGAGTGAAGTAATGTCAAATGTGTACTTAGATTTTTGAATATTGTTTCGGTGATCTGATTTTTTAAAAGATGATTTGGCAGTTTGCTTAACATAGTAACCATGAGTCTACTTGAGATAGTTGGTAACCATGAGTCTACACAGACACACATAGTTCACCTTTACTTATTTCCTTTACTGCTCCTATCATTGGTCCATCACTATCATACAACTATTCAAATCTAACAGTTGGAGGCATTACAGTAGCTAATATAATTCTCAGATGGAGACATTCTGAAAGGTGAATAATAGTTGGCTTGTTAAAACTGATGAGGTATCCATTGCTTGAACTGGTCAAACTTCTCAGCATCCAAACCTCATAGTTACTAGCCATTCAACTTCCAAACGTACTCTACAAGCCATTGAAATGTTCTACAATTCTCATTACATGTCTAAATCATTGTCAATAAGGATCTTAGTTGGCTTAATGGCCAGTGTGCGATGTTGGAGCAGTGGTGATCAATGCATTTTGCTTGGGTTTTGTCCAATGGCCATTGGCTTAATAGTGTTGTTGGCATTGAACACGATCCGTGATGTTTACTGCAAACGATGACTGAGGAAAGGCTTCACTTTAGGTCAGATTAAGGATTGATAGTCTTAAGTAGTGCAACTATGAGCGAAGTGAACCAGATCATGTATTACTGTGATTTAGATTAATGAAATCAGAGTTCTTTCGCTTCTCAAAAAAAATCTAAAATAAAAAATAAATAAATGAGTTGGGTATAGATGAGAAATTATTTTTTTCTATTCTAATTCGCATCGATGACATTGACAGATCACACTTTTGAATTTAGGTAACCCTCCCCAGTCCTCCCTTCTTTGAAGCCCTTTCATACCCTATGAAAATCAAACATGAATGCAACGTTGAGTTGACCATTATAAATTCTCCAACTCATCATCTTTGATGACCCATTTTATAAACCAAATGGCATGAAAGTGAACCAAACTATCAGTTAATGTATGATAAGTCTGCTTTGGTGGCAAGGCGTTCTTGATTGACACCGATACAAGTCTCAAGTCTGCCCTTTTGGACGCCAACCCTCGTCCCAGTTTTGAATTTAATTGGGTTGAATTACATAACTGGGGTGTTAAACCCAAATGTATTGTCGTTTTGTAATGCTTACAAACACGTTTGAATTTATTTGTGTTGAATGACATAACTGGGGTATCAAACCCAATTGGATTGTCTTTTTGCAATGCTTACAAACACCAGATGTTGGGTAAGTTAGATGTTAGGGAATTTGTAGTTTACCTATAAACTAAATTGTTAGTGTTAGTGGTAATGACAAGAAGACAAACTAATACAGAGTAGGTATGTTTACTTCTTGGAATCCTTCCAAGGACATCTAAATTGAACTTGTTTGAAATATACATTTTCCCCACTATTTGATCCACCTTTCCAGCAACATAATCAACTTGTGTCTCATATAGTTCATATAGAAATGGTTAGCTAGTTTTAACGTTGTTGGTTCTCTATTCTGATATACCTAGTCTTGCAACACCTGGTGTGGATATTGTACGTGTATACTGGAATGTAAAGGCCTATATATAATTGAATTAGAAATTCAAAAATAATTGTGGATAATGTACATGTATTAAGTGTAAATTTTTTTGAATGCCAACAGAGTAAGAAAGTAATTATGGATAAGAGCTTGATAGAATTGCGAAATTCGAGTTCGAAGGCCTACACAGATGGAGTCGACAGCTTCAAGAAATCAAACAGCCTAAATTTCTAAAGGTATACATTTAATTTCCTTCAAGATATGTACAACACATTTGTCTGTGTAAAATGGCTCATTAGTTGATAAAAGCTGCTCAAGCTAGGTTTTTTTTTTTTTGCTTAAAAGAAAGATAACCCAACTTAACTCTCAAAACCTGACTGAGGACGCCTATAACTAGAGAGTAGAGACAACTTGAGAACAAATGGCAGGCATGGTTTTACAATTAGCTCTAGCATGTTGTGTTACTGAATAAAATTTCTCAACAATGTCCATAATTAGCTCTAGCCTACCAGTACCATGATGAGCATGTGCTCGTAGATAAACATATTACTTTCAGACGCCCCCCCCAAGCTGATCGAGATTTTACTGTTTGAGTTTGGCTATTTTATTTTTAATTGGCTCGAGTCTTCGTACTCGGAAATTATATTTTTAGTCCAGTACAAGATGAGGTCGAGTTTTGTTCAAGCCAAGGAATCTATGTTTGCTAGAAATGAACTGAGTTAAATAAAGCCTTTAAAAGTGTCATCTAGAGCTGTGGTTATTCTTGGTTGTAAACTTTTGACCAGTGCTCAGTGCTGAGTCATTCCCTCTTATTTTTCTTTCTACCAAATTATTTATCATAGTTTTCTTCATTAAAGCATTTTGATGGTATGGTTTTATAGAGAGGAGGTGGGGAGGGGAAAAAAAGAATACGTGAGTTAAGAAAGGTAATTCAGGTAGTGGTGGTGGTGTCTAGTCGTGGCCATGGCAGGGGGAGGGTCTGTCGGTTAGGTGAGCGAGTTGCTCTAGAAATTATACATGGTAAAGATAATGGTTAATTGCCCTTAATATAAAATTACTATGCATCAGGTTGTACTGCCTTACTTTAGAACATGCATTTCATTAAGTATGATAGCAAGTTATCTCCATCTGCCTGCTGGTCCAAAACAAATTCTAAGAAGAAGTGGGTGGATGGTGGACCTGAAAGAAAAAAAAAAGATGAGGAAGCCTCTAGTTGTTGACATATCAGGAGTGGTGCATAACTTTTAACTGTAATGGGGGAAATGAAAATGAGTGTGCATGTGCTACTATGACTTTGTTGCTCGGAGTTCCTGCGTCTATGAGTCTGTGACTAACATCGTAAGCAGTGTGTAAGTTGAAATATGCTACTATGACTTTGTTGCTACCATTCTATTATTTTCCTCTTTCGAAGTTAATTTCTCTCTCAAGGGAAGACAATTATACTTTTCTGGATTCATCTTAGTGTCTTCCGGTCCTGCCCTTGTCGCAATGGCAATTATATGATTCGGCGAAATTGATCAAAATTGTTGTCTTACAGTAGGCTTATCACTGTCATTCTTACTATTAAGATCTGGTGAATGCAATCAACTCCATTATACTTGGCAGATATTTCACCAATCTTGTAACATAATATGCATGTTTGCATTTCATTTTGCTTAGTGGGAAACAGTTGACATTTATTATCTGAGCTAGCATCAACAGATGATTGCATTTCTCTTGCAGATTGATCTCAGGAAAGTTAAAGTTCCACTGCCTGATCTGATGGTAAGTAAAGCTTCTTTATTTTATTATTACAATTTTCAATTTTGTTATCTCTTTAACTTAAACTTGTATCTGGAAATTGGGCTGAGAATGAATATGTAATAGGAGTTTTTGGCTATATTGGATGAATTGATTTTGACTCACCAGTTAAATATAAACCAACATATTGTATGGAAGATTTGAACTTTTAACTCAATAAGAGAGGACAATTGAGAATTCAATGATTGCATTAATGAAGATATAATTTTCATGTTGTACATGAGCTTATAAGAATTTTTCTTATATTTCCTTGGAAAATGAAAATTATGTGATTATTTTTCAATTGATTGTTTTATTTCATTTATTTTTCAAGGTTGCTTTTGGAAATATCGCAAGTTGTCGTTCGATGCACATTGGTCAAAAGTTATCATCAAGCTAGCCTTTGATTTTGTTTTTTATGATCTACTAGTTTGTAGTTTAAACTAGTTGAGACGATATTTTTATATTTCAATAAATTGCTTGTAGGTTTGTTAATTAATCTTAGGATCTAGTAGATTGATTCTTTTGGTAAACAATCAACTTTATTAACAGATTGATGTAATGATTATCTTTTATTATTAATGATATCTTCTTTTACTAAAACTTTTGTTTGTTGTATTGATGAAAATGCTAAATTTATAATTCGTTAATATAATGCATATATCAATATAAGAAATTATTTTTTAGGACGGTGGAAGTCGACATTAATAAGTTTCCCACCAATTTTTCCAATATTATCCGTCACTATTTTTTGTAATTTTCACCAAAAGTTTTGGCGCCAAAACATTTAGGACGCCAACAATCGGTCCTTTTTGTTTTCCCACCAAAATTTTAGAAGCAAAAGTGTTGACGCTAAAACATTTAGGACATCAACAATCCGTCCTTTTTGTTTTTCCACTAATTATTTAGAACGTTTTGAAACGTATTAGGGTCGGCAAAAATTCTGTCCTTAAAAACCTTTAGGGACGGCTCATTGTGTCCCTAAAACATTTAGCACCCATATTATTTAAGCCCCCATTTTGCCGTCCCTATGGCCATCCTAAATACTATTAGGGATAGCAAATTGACTTTTAGGGATGGCAAATGAGCAACCCAAATACTCTCTTTTCTTATAGTGTCTTATTATTGCATCGTAATATTTATAAGGGTTTAATCATTCTCTAAATAAATATAAACATCATAAGAGATAGTTACACTATTTCATATAATTTATTTCACTCACCTTGACTTCATAGAGTCAATTATTCAACGAATCAAATCCCGGATCGTTAATAATTACAACTCCATAATTTACGGATCATAATTGTTATTTTGCATTATCACTCTATTTCATTCTTATCGGTTATTCTACCGATTAAATGGAGTAATTATTTACTACAAACACGTATACAAAATCCAAGCCAAAAACAATTAACAAGTAGTCTATTTTCTACCCGTTAACTAATATATTACTATAGAAAACATCATATGTAGCATATATTATTGCATACAAAAGCAAACAAGGGGATTAGTAACTTACCGATTGGCGGAATTCCTATCGATTAAAACACGTTAGTACCCTTTAATATTAGTCCACGACACGAACCCGCATCTCGTATGAAGCAATACTGATCATTCTCGGCTCAAAGTACCCAAAGCGTAATTTTTTGCATACTTAAAATATCTATCTTGTACGGCAGTGGTGGAAAAATGTACGATAAGGAATTGGTTTCTTCCTAGAAATTCTATATCTCCAGCGTGGCCCAAGGATGAAGAAAGAAAGCAACATTAATTTTGCTTTTATGATGTACTAATATAATATGGCTAAATACTAGCCCACTCGCAAAATCTCAAAGTCTCTCCCTTAATTGTCTTTCACGTACAAAGAAAGAAAGAGTGACGGGCTTTCCTCCCTTAATTCTCTAGCAATTATCCAACATAGGTGAGTCAACTAAGCTAACATGAGGTGGTTCCATGTGAAGGTCTCATTTTTGAGGTGTAACCAACGGATTGGTTGGTCTAAATTGTCATTAAACTCTAATTAAACTTTCTTAAGTTTAAACAATCACCATTAATATTAACTATCTTTAGTTAATAATATTATTTCCATTTCATAAAGTCAACAAATACGAATCAAATGAGTAAACAATACAAATAATATTAAAACTTTACTAATAAATCTTTATATAAATATCAAAAATCTCGGGTGTTACAGAATAAATTTGCGAATTGGGGGTGCATCTCTGCGAGGGGCATTTCTTCCCCATCCATAATCACATTTATTACACCCTGAATTGGGGGTGCATCTCTACGAGGGGGATTTCCCATGTTATTCCCATCCCGCTTGAACTGGTCCAACCGGCCCTCATTAATCAGCTTATTCTGAATGGTCATCTTCAATGGCCAACATTCCTCTGTAGTATGTCTGTAGTCGTCATGATATGTACACCTTTTCATCTGGTCCCTGGAGTCTGCCGTCTCCGCACTCATGCGCGGTGCCCGGGGAAGCTCATCTTGGATTTCGTACATTATATCCTCCCGCAATGTGTTGAGCGGGGTGAGATCACTTTCTCGAAGAAACTCCCTTGGGCAGTCATACCGCGACTTACTTCTGTTGTAGCCGCCTCCTGCACCCTAGCCACTTCTCTTGCCATTGTTTCCATTATCCCCGGTCTTTGTGCTTTCCTTTTTCTTCTCATTCTTCACGGTCTCCCCCACGCACCATTTATGTGCCCGCATTAACATCTCTGCCTATGATTTAGGCTCCCTCATGCTTAATTCCGACCTCAAGCCCCCTTCTCCCTCGAGCAAGTCCGTCTCAAAACACAAAGTCACCTCCTGCTCAGAGAGACCAGGCACCTGCTCGAGCATCTTCGTAAATATCTCCAAGTAACTGGATGTCGACTCATGGGCTCCTTATTTTACCTTTGACAAATCTGCCCTTGTCTTTGCAATCACCCCCGAAGTCCTAAAGTCGGCCAAAAACTTTGCTTGTAAGTCTGCCCAATTGTTGATTGACCTGCGAGGAAGCGCTCCCATCCAGGTTAAAGTTTTCCCTTGCAGCGAGCCTACAAAAGCCGTAATCTTCAACGCTTCATCTAATGTCACTAAGCTGATCTGAGACTCAAATGACATCAGTCAGTCCCTTGCTTTGGTCTTCCAGGTAGACTCCTTAATATTAGGGAAGATGAGACCTTGGGCCAGAGGGGCATTTTCTATCCATGGGGCCAAAGGGCTAGCTGAAGTACCTAAAAAATATGCATCAAGGGCCTTGCCTTGCTCCCATGCCTCCATACGACGCTTCATGTCTTCAAACTCCTGCATACTGATTGTTGTAGGCAAACCACTCGCGGGTTGGGGCTGTGCATCGGGCACAAGAGGGGTCTGTGGGGGTCCCATAGCTCCCATATCATGAGCTATACCCACGGCCTGCGCCACTAGTGCATGTGCGCCCTCTATGGCCTGATGTGCTTGTCTTGGGGCTACCTCTGCCCCACTTTTCTGGCCACTACGAAGGCGTAACTCTTGTCTGCCTCTGGAATGCCGCGATGGTGACCTATGTTTGTGAGCCTGTGACCTGCTAGGTGAAGGTGTGCGGTGTCGACGAGCATGTGACTTCCCTGGAGATGGAGAACGAGGCCTGCAAGCATGCGACCTACACGGGGACAGTGACTGTGGCCTACGAACATACGACCTTCTCGGGGATGGTGACTTTTGGCGGCGGAGAGACTGAGCCGAATCCTCCCCTACCCGAGGACCGAGACGAGAATGCACACTTAGAGCAACCTTGTGACTAGCCCATCCTTCGTGCTGGCTACGTCTCCTGTGTGATTCTTGTTCTCAAGGTTGCGAGGGAGCCTGAACTAGTCTCTGAGGTTCCTTCCCCGACCTGGACGCACTTATCGCTTGACTCGGTGCGGGCATGGCTAGAAGGGGTTCCAACTCAATGGGCAATAAGGTTTTGCCCATAGCAATCAATTATTGGTTCAGCTGGTGCATCTGTCCCAGATATATTTCCCTCTGACGCAATGCCTCCTCCCGAAATTCATTAGCCAAACCACCTGCAGCCACAACACTTCGGGCTAAAGAATCTAAACCCCGTCTTTGATTTAGCTAATGGCGGGCATCATAAGGAGGAGGAGGTAGGATGTTATCAGCTTGAACTTCCACGCTAGGCATGACTGATTTCCACCATTAACACCGTTCGTCGCCTTGTCTGAAGTTTGAAAAGTCGTCAAAAAATGAATTTGAACTTACTAATCAACTGTTTTTCGGCAATGGAACCAACTGATGTATCCAAAATTGTCGGATACACTGGGCTTGATAATCTGTATATCTGACTTTCAATTATATCCACAACTTTAAGGCCCAAACCTGTTAAGAAAGCAAACACGAATCGTGAATTGGGCAGGGGCTTACCCTGCAAATGCACTCCGGCGTGTGAATCACTAAACACTCAATTGAGTAAGCAATTTTCCAGAGTTTAGCCCGTGTACAAGATAACGTACCTCCCTTCTTCATTTGGAGGGGTTTATATAGCCAACTTGGAGAGCTGGGAAACAGCCCATTGAATGTCGGGGCGTGAAGAGTGGGCACATTAGTGGCCATGTCTTGAACATGGGGGCGGGTTTCCTGGAGGTAACTGCCCACGTCTAAGACGACCGTTACTAAATTACCGAGCATGGTGAGCATGCTCACTTTGACCTTTCTGTCTGCTCGCTGTATACTTGACCCCCAGGCTTCATGGAGATGGGTGCTCATCTACTATGCTAAGGCGGTCAGAGATTGGTCTTTGCTCGCCTATGACTTGGACTTGGATCATGAAGATTGCACGTGTTCCACTCGTAACTGTGAGGAAGACGTGTTGAGCACGTGGCTGGTGCTTGGGCCTATTGGGCCGGGTAGCTCATTAACCATCATAAGTTAATACAATATCTTATTTTTATGCCCGAGTCCCTTAATCAACAAGAATCTTTACATGTTAGTCAAATTGTTGAAATTTAAATACTAAATTAATCCTTATAATGACAATTGTAGATTTATCCCTCCAAAATCTTACTATTGAATTATTGACTTTTAAGTTACAATTCTACTATTTCTCTCTCCTATCTTCTCCATATTTTCTCTCTTTCTCTCTCTCATCTCCTCCATATTTTCTCTCTCATCACCATTATCTTCTCTTTTTTAATTATGTTTAAACATTTTTCTCTCTTTAAACATAAAAAATAGTAATTAAAACAAAAAATAATAGTTTCGGAGTAAAAAAAAACAAAAATATAAGAGTAGGTTAATAAAATAAAAAATAATTTATGGAACAAGTGACTATAAAAATCAAAGTTACAAAATCAATAAAACAAAAAATAATTTAATGCAATGGTTAATAAAATAAAATAATTTACGGAACAAAAGTTTAAAACACATTCTTAAAAATATATATGTAAAAAAAATTCGTTAGTAAAATAAAAATATTTGATGTAACAAAAATAATATCTACAGAGTCTATTCAATTTAAACTGAGCTTACTAAAATAATAAAAATAATTTAAGGAACAAAAGTTTAAAACAAATTCTTAAAAATAGTCATGTAAAATAAAAATACATTAGTAAAATAAATTATTTGATGGAACAAGAATAATAGTTACGGAGTCAATAAAACGAAAATAATTCAAATTGAGGCTAGTAAAATTATAAAAATATACGGAACAAAAGTTTAAAACAAATTCTTAAAAATAGTTATGTAAAACAAAAATACGTTAGTAAAATAAAAATACTTAATGGAACAAAAATAATACTCCCTCCATTTTCAAATCATCGTACACTTTTCCTTTTTTTTCCGTTCTTAAATAATTGTCTTCTTCTAAAAATTTCCATTTTAGGAAAATACTTTTACTATTTTACCCTTACTTTTTCTACTTACTTTAATTATGACCACATATTTAAGGGCATTAAAGGAAACCACACATTTAACCAATATTTATAATACAGTCAATTACTTTTTCTTAAATGGTGTGCCGGGTCAAAGTAGACAGTATTTTGAAAAACAGAGGGAGTAGTTACAAAGTTAATAAAACAAAAACAATTTAAACAGAGGTTAGTAAAATAATGCAAATAATTTACATAATTTTTTCCCATAAAACTAATTCTTAAAAATAAAACAAAAATAATAGTTACGAAGTCAATAAAAAGAATATAATGGAAGGTAGTAAAATCAAAATAATTTACGGAACAAAAATAATAGTTAACGATAAAAATAATTTCGTTATTTTGATTTTAACTTTTTTTTATTATCAAAAAATCATTTATTCGTAGAATACAAATATAATTTAATAGTAATGATATTGAAAAATATTGATTATGCTGCTGAGTTGTGCAATGGAACAAGACTAATCATTATAAATCTTGGGGATTACATTGTTGAAACAAATTTTTGGAATGGAAGCAATGTTGGAGAAAATATTTTTATCCCAAGATTGTCATTAACTCCATTCGATGTAAACCATAAGTGGTGGCCTAGTAGTAGAATTGGAGTTTTACAAAATGTGAGGTTTCAGATTCGATCACTTCCCATACTCCGTTAGGGGAAAGGTTTACAAAAAAAAATATTAAAAAAACATCTAATGTAAGACTCACTTTCAAATTCCAGGGAAGACAATATCAATTACTGATATCATATGCAATGACAATTAACAAATGTCAAGGTCAATAATTGCACGTAGGTATCTTTTGGAAGAAGCCAATATTTAGCCATGAACAGTTAGTTATATGTCGCAATTTCTAGAGTAACAAATTGTTTTGATTTGAAGATAATGATATGCGGTGAAGATGAAAAACCAACTAATAAAACAACAAATGTTGTGTATAAGTAAATTTTTTGAATCTATAATGATTAGTGATATACTGTTGTGTATTTGTTAATAAACCGATTCTTCTTATTTTATCTTTTAAGATTTTTTATCTTCTTTATTTTGTTTATGTACGATTTAGTTAAAAAAGAAGAATGACGTGTGTTTAACGCACTGATTAAAAAAACTAGTTTTTTTAAGAGTAAGTTTCATATAAGACCGTCTCTCGGATCTTTATTCGTAAAACGGAGCTCCACTCTATTATAACTCAGCTCATCAACACACGATGAGTCGGATAAGAATGATCTGTCTTATAAAAAATATCCGTAAGACTGTCTTACCTAAGTTTTGCCTTTTTAAAAACCATATATGAAATTGTCAATTGTTTTTTTAAGCCAAACTATTAAAATTTAAATACTACTAAATTTAAAATTGTCAACTATATGAACAATTGTATTTTTTTTAATGATTTTTTTTCCTCCTAAGGGGGGCATGGGAATGAATCGAACCTGAGACCTCACACTTTGTGAAGCCTCATGCCTACCACTGAGCCATCCCCTTAGGGGCACTATATGAACAATTGTAAGTTAATACAATGTCTTACATTTATACTTGAGTCGTTTAGTCGAGCAAAGGATCGTTTAAACTCATTTACATGTAAGTCAAAATGATAAAATTTAAAGACTAAATTTTTTAAAACTATATACGAAATAGCTAAATGTTTTTCAAAGCCAAATCTATTTATAACTATTACTAAAACAAAAACCGTTACTGCCACGTGACGACTTTCTTTTTAAAGCTAAAAGTTTTAAAGGAATTTTGTGTTGCCACATGTTACCTTCGAAATGATAAGTTTTTATTTTTATTTTTAAATTGATTAGTTTAAGATAAAAATCATAAATCTAATTAGATAAGATAAAATAATTATTACTAAAACAAAAGCCGCTACTGTCACGTGGCGACTTTTTGTTTAAAGCTAAAAGTTTTTAAAAGAATTTGGTGTTGCAACGTGTCACCTTCGAAATGGTAAGTTTTTTTCTTTTTTCAAAATTGATTAGTTTAAGATAAAAATCATAAATCTAATTAGATAGGATACAAATTCTAAAACTAATTTGATAAGATAGATTTAGGAGTAAATTTATGATAGAGATTTAAGATTTTGTTTTTATTTTTTTTCAAATATCACTTAATTAAACTATATTTTATCATATACAATTTATACAAGTTTAATTTGACTGAAACTCTTCAATTTTCATCTATTTTCATTGTTAATATTCAAAAACTGAACTTAAAATTTTGAACCATTGTAAGTTAATACAATCTCTTATTTTTATACCAGAATTGTTTAATTAATCAATGTGTCATTTACGCGTATTAATCGTGTAACCGGCCACCATAGTTGTGTAAGGGACCTTATAGTTAAAACTCATGTATATAAATAAAACATTAATCGACCATTTAGACAATTAGAATACTGGTTAGTCAATTAAACGACCCTTTACAATGGTTAGTATTCAAATTGGAACTAACATAATTTTCTTTAGTTAATTGATGTTTCTTGTTCAAAAGGGGGAAACTCTTACCATGAGAGTTTCCACACCTCAGTCCATGAGAATGTGAGAGGAAAAATCACGGTGATTCAGTGATTAAGTAGCTAGGAGAACCCGTGCCTAGTATCTACAAGGAGCCACCCCCACAAGAAGATGAAACCCCCACACTGCGGTTGCTAGGACTCGATCTTTGGTCCTGCTCCAAATCTACTAGCTCTTAATCAACTGAACTAAACTCACGAGGACAGTTAATTGATGTTTCTTGAAATCATTAGAGCTAGAAAAATTAACATTACCTTTGTGTTTCTTGAGAGTTTGAGTGGGATTTTATGGGCGAGATATAAATATATCAGTTTTGGTGCTATCTCTCGGAAGAAAATGTAGTAAAAAATGATGCAGTAATTAATTATGGCGGATCAAAATCTAGGCATTTAGGAATGTTCAATGTTAAAAGTGTCTATATTATAATAAAGCTCAGTAGTTAACTACTAACCAGAATTCATTTTTAACAAACATAACTATTAGTTAGGATTAAATCTTCTGAAAAGTTAACCACTGGTCATGATTCATTTCTACAAAACATAACTTTTTGGTCAGGATCAACTCTTATTATCACCCTAATTGGTTCCCTAATTAATTCTGACATTTGCCTTTTTATATTACTTTCTTTAATACATTCAAGAGATGTTGTTAGATTTCGTGAATCTTGATAACAATATAGGAGATATCTGTAAATTATTAACGGTAAGTTATTTATTTTCTTTTTTGTTCCTTTAATTCGATTTATTTATTTTGTTGATTATGTACTCCCTTAAATTTAAATTAAGTATCTCTTAATTGCAATTGTCCAGTAATTAGAAGGGAAAGACAATGAGACTTTAAGTAACATTGAGGAGAATGTACACAAAAAAAATAAATTCAAGGGAGACAGTAATAACAGAAAAAAAAAATGAATAAGAAATAAGAGAATGAAGTGGGGTGGCTGGAACTAAGGGGTTGAAGAAAGGAAGAAAGTAAAATAATAATATAGTAATAGTTGATTTGAAAACTTTGACTTACAATTTCTCAAACCCAAAATAAGTTTCTTATTTTCTTTTGTTTGTTTAATTTTCCGCGTTTAGTAAATATAATTTTCTTGATTTTCTACTTTGTCTTTCCCTTTTGTTTAAACTTTACAAATAACTTTTGTACACCTACTGGCTAAATGACATATAATAGCAGAGTATAGTTCTTTAGTTAAATGTAAATACTAGACAAAGTTATTGCATCTCGCGTTTAAAACACAGTCATTGTTGTGAATCAAAAGATTACAGAAAAAGTTTAAGTTGTCGTTATTGAGAAAAAAACAATACAATATTGTTTCTACATGTCAAATTTCTTTTTTTCTTTAACAATATTTGATTATTGGTTTTGCTAATTTTGCTAGAGACACGGGTATGTATGACATTTTTTTTAAGATCTCTCTCGCTTGATTCACGGAGATATTATTATGGATGCATAATGTTTACCTTATATTCAAATTTCTTAGTTTTTATTTGTTGTTAGTATTTCTTTTTCGAGGTCAAACTTCTCCGTCCTCCTTCCTATAGGGGCAAGACTGATTGTCCCCTCAAGTTTGTAATTTTATTTCTATTAATAAAATATAGCAGGGTACCGCCTTATATTTCCCTAAAAAAATTACAAAACTAATTTTTAATTTTTTTTTTCAATGTTGGATGATCATATTATTTTATTTGATTGCTGAGAGATGCTCATTTTAAATTGGTTATTTTTAATACAGATATCGTTTTATACTGTCACCGTAGCATAAACACGAACACAAAATCTAGTATATGTTAATTTGAAGCACAAGCGTGACTATTGAACATGTAATTGTATGGAATCTAACTGAAATAAACCAAATAATGAAGGCGTGGGTGAGCCTGATTTTCCAAACAAAGCGTGCCCAGGAATAGGATTGAACTTGGTTATTTTAAACCCCTAAAATAGATGTAACCAACCGAGGTTTTATTTAGTGACTTTTAATTAGCGGCGTATATAAGACGTGCAATGGAAACCCACCGGCTCCGCCCACTCTTTCAAACCTGTAGACACAAAAAAGAGAGAGCGTTACCTCAACAAGACACCTTTTCCTTCGCTCTCACTCTATTTACTATTTATTCCAAATATTCTTCTCCCCTCTAACCCGAAATTTATACAATTTCCTAGGGCTTGTCTCCCTCATTCTTCTTCTTCTTCATCTTATCAAAACCCTAGCCCTAATCTAAAACTGATAGATCGTTCTAAATCAAAGGTAAGCCTACAGATCTTTTCATTACATTCCATTCCATTCCATTCCATTCAAATTCATTCGATTTGTGTTGAGGCTTGCCAGGGTTTAAGCTTGTGCGCCTAGGGTTTTTCCGCAGTAACTATTAATTTAATTCAAACATGGACGATCTTGAAAAGGCTATACTTATAAGCTTTGATGAATCCGGAACTATCGATTCTGTTCTTAAATCACAAGCGGTTACCTTCTGTCAACAAATTAAGGACACTCCGTCTATATGTAGTATATGTGTTCAAAGGTTGTGTATTTCTAAATTAGTTCAAGTTCAGTTCTGGTGCTTACAATGTCTACACGAAGTGCTTCGCGTTAGGTATTCTTCCATGAGTCAGGAGGAGAAGTCGTTTATACGGAAATCTGTTTTTTCTATGGTGTGTTATGAGGCTCTTGATGATAAGAATTCTGTTAGGGTTTTGGACAGTCCAGCATTTATAAAGAACAAGCTTGCTCAGGTTTTGGCTACTTTAATTTACTTTGAGTACCCCCTAGTTTGGCCATCGGTGTTTGTTGATTTTCTGCCAAACCTGACCAAAGGTGGTGTTGTTATTGATATGTTTTGCCGTGTTTTGAACTCTCTCGATGATGAGCTGATTAGCCAAGATTATCCACGGATTACAGAAGAGGTGGCAATTGCTGCACAAGTTAAGGATGCAATGAGGCAGCAGTGTGTTCCCCAAATTGTTAGGGCGTGGTATGACATCGTCACTATGTATAGAAATTCTGATCCTGAACTATGTGCATGTGTTTTAGATTCAATGAAGAGATATATTTCATGGATTGAAATTGGTTTAATCGTGAATGATGCCTTTGTTCGGCTGCTTTTTGAGTTGATGTTGCTTGACGGACTGCTGGATCAGCTCCGGGGTGCAGCTGCTGGTTGTGTTCTTGCTGTTGTTTCTAAGAGGATGGAGCCGCAATCAAAGCTTGCTCTCTTGCAGAGCCTTCAGATGAATAGGGTCTTTGGTCTGGTGGCTGGGGATGGCGACTCTGATCTGGTATCAAGAGTAGGATCTTTACTTACTGGGTATTCTGCTGAGCTCCTAGAATGCTTAAAGCGTTTAAATGCTGAGGATACTAAGGGGGCTTCGGTTGAGCTCTTGAATGAGGTCTTGCCATCAGTATTTTATGTAATGCAGAATTGTGAGGTTGACACAACATTCAGTATTGTTCAGTTTCTTTCGTCTTATGTTGCCACAATGAAGAGTTTTTCTCCGTTGAGGGAGACACAGCTTCTTCATGTGCGCCAAATATTGGAGGTGATCCGTGTGCAAATTAGGTTTGATCCTATTTACCGTGATAATCTTGACCTGTGTGATAAAATTGGGAGGGAAGAGGAAGATAGAATGATGGAGTACCGAAAGGATCTATATGTATTGCTCCGTAATGTAGGTCGTGTAGCACCTGACGTCACTCAGTTATTTATCAAAAACTCATTGGGCAGTGCTGTTGCTTCATCCGTAGATAGGAATGTTGAAGAGGTTGAAGCTGCACTTTCCCTCTTCTATGCATTAGGTGAGTCATTAAGTGATGAGGCAATGCGTACTGGTAGTGGTCTTTTGAGAGAGCTGGTGCCAATGCTTTTACAGGCAAGATTTCCTTGCCATTCTAATAGGTTGGTTGCACTGGTTTATTTAGATACGATAACGAGATACATGAAGTTTATTCTAGAGAACAACCAATATATCCCTTTGGTTCTTGCCGCCTTTCTTGATGATAGAGGTATACACCATCCAAATTTAAAGGTGAGCCAGAGGGCAAGTTATCTTTTCATGAGGGTTGTGAAATTGCTCAAAGCAAAGCTTGTGCCTTTCATAGAGACAATTTTGCAGGTAATTATTTGTAATTGATATCTGTATAACTCTGAGGAGATTGTTTTTTGTCTAATGCGCCCCTTCTAAAATCAGTGTATGTGCTCGCTATTTTCCTCAATCAATTCTCAGAGTCTGCAAGATACTGTTGCCCAATTTACAAGTATGGACACATCAAAAGAGCTTTCGGGATCTGAAGATGGTAGTCACATTTTTGAGGTGATTGAATTAGAATAAATTGACATTTAGGTGGAGATTTCTTGTTTTGTGTCCGCTTTTTTTTAGTTCTTGACTTGAGCTGCTGAACTATTTTGCAGGCAATCGGTTTACTGATTGGAATGGAAGATGTACCACTAGAAAAACAGTCGGATTACCTTTCGTCTCTGCTTACTCCTCTCTGCCAACAGGTCAAGTTTGAGTTGTGCAAGCTGAGGTTATCTAGGCTATCAATAGGAACCTTACCTTTTTTATGTTAATAAAGCCGGAATGATTTTGGGCATACTGCATTTTGGTTTATCTGGCACTTGTTTTTAAGAGTTTTGAAGTGGCCTTCATTTAACCAGTACAAATATACTGAACTAGTTCTCGTTTAATCAGGTTGAGGCATTGCTTGTAAATTCCAATGTTCAGAACCCAGAAGAGTCTCCATCAAAGATTGCAATTATCCAACAAATTATCATGGCCATTAATTCGCTGAGCAAGGTTCTTGTTCATTTCTTTTACGTATTGCACTATATTTTACTTAACTTTCATTTTTTTTTCTTGTTGGTTATTGTTCATTAGCTTGGCTGGAGTGGTTTGAAATTTGTTGATTAAGGCTTTATTATTATGATGGGCTATCAACACTTTGTGGAAACACAATATTACAGATAAAACAATATACACAGTATGAACACAATAACACACACACACACACACACGCACCTTGTTTGCTCTCCTACATAGAAGTGAAGATGGATCAAGTGATATTTGTTACCAGTTGCCATTGGTGGAATGGCAACAAATGTGGAAGCATTTGTAAAATTAGCTATTGCACTTGTCTCACACAACCTAGTGGTAAAGTTTGGCTCCTCTCTCATATCGTCTTCATGAGACTTCGCTGAAAATGTCTCTCAGAGAGAAATCCTAGTATTGTGCAGTATAGCTAGTTGACCCTGATAGGAAATGGTCTTTTCATCTCTCTTTTTTCGAGCAAGATCTTATTTTTTTCGAGAAGAGCTTTTTCATTCATCCTAGGGAAAGGTCTTTTCATCTCTCTTTAGGTTGAGGAATTTGGATAGGAAATGGGATCATAGAAGGATCTAGTAAGAAATAGCATCTAGTAGCTATCCCAATAATAGCAGAACAAGGGGTGGGAGAGATGGCAAGGGCACTTATCAAAAAAAAAAAAAAAGATGGCAAGGGCACTCAAGCAAAGACCTTGAGGTCCTTGGTTTCAATCCTCGTACCAACAAGGGGTTATACTTACCTATTAGGAAAAAAAAAAGCAGAACAAGTGCTCTCCTTTCCAAGGTTTTCTATGAACTGTAAAATCACCTGTGAAATACGATTCAGTTCACACTTTCTAGTTTCGAGGTTGACCACTTGATTTTGATAGTGCCACTTCCTGAAGTGAGATAGTCGATCAAGCAGACCAACTTGTCCAACAACTTTTGCTATGGCTATACCATTAATCTCGTTAGGTGCCATATCATATGCACATGATTACTAACTGATTATTTTTTATTCGAAGTTTGAGCTCAAACTTAGTTTTCTGTGGCACAACACTTGTTTTTTCATAATTATGCTATAAATTTCAGGTTGTTATCTGGTATGCTTGAACTTGGTCTACTATGTTTTATTTATTGCATGTATCTGTGGTGGACCTGGTGGTTCTTAATTTTTTGTGTTTTTTTGTTTTGTTTGTCCTTGTATTACAGGGATTTAGTGAGCGTCTTGTAACTGCCAGTCGTCCTGCAATTGGTCTCATGTTTAAGCAGGTGGGTCATGGGTGATTCAGGACCTTTCTGTTATGTTCATTAAAGTGATGTACAGTTTGATTTGTAAAAAGAAGTACATCTACTTGAATGCTTTTTTACAATTATGTGCCATTATTGTCTGAGCTTGCCTGATGATGTCTATCCTGATTTGTTGTGATGTAGACATTGGATGTTCTGCTACAAATTCTAGTTGTCTTTCCAAAGGTAGATCCCTTGCGTAGTAAGGTATGTGTTACTGAACTTTCCTTTCATGTTCTATTGTGTATGCTTGTATATAATGCTAGCTCTGAAAATTGCTCAGGTCACTTCATTTATTCACCGCATGGTGGATACTTTAGGAGCATCTGTATTCCCTTACCTTCCAAAGGCACTGGAGCAATTGCTTGCAGAAAGTGAGGTATAAATACAAATCCCTTAAATCGGATGATGTCCAGATTTTACCCTAACTTTTACACTCACCAACAAGTTACTGCATGTCCCTTTTAGTTGATAGAATTTGATTTTCAGTTTTATCTTAAACGGTGGATACTCCAGTTAATATTTGTGTTTCTGATATGATCAAATGTTTTATATGTGATACTATCTGTCCATTCATTTATTACTTTGATTGTTACCTCTGTCAACTAGCAGTATATTATGCTAAAGAAACCTTTTTATGCATCTTTTTAGTGATTAATTGGCGACCCCTCACTCTCATTCTGTTTTAGAAGTTAAATTTGCAGAGTTTTCCATGGGCCATAGTGGAAAGTATTACCTTTGAATTCTAACTTGTTTCTGTTAATAAACCTCTTTTGCAGCCAAAGGAACTTGCGGGATTCCTTGTATTACTCAATCAGCTTATCTGCAAATTTAATACTGCAGTCAAAGATATATTGGAGGATGTGTACCCTGTTATTGCGAGTAGGATATTTAATATTCTGCCAAGGGATGCTTTTCCTTGTGGACCTGGTGGCAACACCGAGGTATGTGAAATAGTTGAGTAGTGGGTTCACAGTGCACATGAGTGTTTTCTCCCTGCAAATTTGGACTGCATGTATTTATAGAGTATTGATAAACCACACATATATTTATCATTCAAATTCCTGTTTTCACTTGGAAGGAAATTTAAAAGAAGTCATTTTTTACCATATTGGTTATGAACTAATGCCAGCATAGTGCATGCATGTTTTGTTTCTTCCGCCTCTCTTGTCTTCTTTTTCTCTCTGTTGTATGGGGAGGATAGAGAGGGTTACTGTTTCTGTTCTCCTATTTTTGTGGCTTACGCTGGGTATGTTCTGTACCTGAGTATTTGATCAAGTGGATTAGTGGTTAACTTATATTTACTATTTATAGGGTTTTTTGCTTTATTTAGATTATATAAAAAATTTAGTACTGATTCTCTGTGCATATGAAAAAAAGCAAAAAGAGGGAGTACGAAAACATAGTAGGCCAACAGCTGTCAGCTTTTAACATGGGGGTGAAAAATTCTGATAAGCTTTATGAATATTAATATATACATGCATAAAAACTTTTTCTATTTGATTAATTGACGACCAAGTGTATTTGATGTACAAGTAGTTTTTACATCCTTTACCTTGCATTATATGATAAAGAATTCAATTATTATCGAAGAGATCTTTATGTAAGAAGAGAGGGTCATCCATTTTCCTCAATGTGTTTTACTCTAACGGCGAGTACCCAAACAAGTAGGCAAATAGCTGTCAGCTTTTAGCATGCGGTTGTAAATTCCTGTGTAAGCTTTATGACAATGTATAAAGCACATTTAATAATATGTTTATATTGGTTGATTGAAGATCAAGAGTATTTGATGCCTAACTTGCATCTTATGAAAAATCAGTCAAATATGATTGGGTGATTGTTATGTAAGAAGAGAGAATAATGCATTTATCTTCATGTATTTTGTGCTCATAGCTTTTTTATGAAAAATCAGATGTCATGTATTTTGCACTTTATAACTTTTCTATGGACTTCATATAATCTATTATATGGTTGTACATATATGTATAAGAAGTTGACCAAAACAGCTGTAAAATTGGAAATCTATGTTTAGTATATATACTTGCTTCCTAAGTTTCCATAACGATTACCTTCTTTAACAGTGTAAATGTAAATTTGAATTAACTTACGAGGGAACCATGATTTGGCATTGTAGGAAATTCGTGAATTACAAGAGCTGCAAAGGACATTGTTCACATTTCTTCATGTGATGACAACACATAGTTTGTCTTCAGTGTTCCTTTCCCCCAAAAGTAGGGGCTACTTGGATCATATGATGCAGATGCTTTTATACACTTGTTGTAATCACAAGGATATCCTTGTTAGAAAGGTACCTTTTTCTTAGTTTTAACTTATATTTATTAAATTAAGAACCAATGCAAGGTTTTGGTAAAGTATTGGATCAGAGCTAATTTACTTATTGTTCACTGTTTCTTAGGCTTGTGTCCAAATATTCATTAGACTGATCAAAGATTGGAGCACAAGGTCTTTTGGTGAAGAAACGGTAATCTACCTTTCAGTTAACATTACTGCAGTTACATAATTTCAGTGTACTAAAGTGGTGAAGCTTTTCAGGTACCTGGTTTCCAGAGTTTTGTAATTGAGGCTTTTGCTCTAAACTGTTGTTTGTACAGTGTGCTTGACAAATCCTTTGAATTCCGCGATGCAAATACCGTAAGTTCCTCTTTATCTGACATCAGGCATGATAGTAGGCAGTTATTTACCTATTGTGCTGGTTGAATCCTCCACCCTATGATAAACTTTACGTTTGCCACATTAGATGAACTAGAAGTGTAGCCAATCATCCTACAACTTATGGAAGTCAAAATATCGAAGTGGCAGGACTTGGTCATCTCTTGGTCAACAGTATTCACAAACCTCAAATCCTATTTTCTGATTACGCCAAACTCTTTTTATCGATTCTTTCTTCACGAAAAATGTCACCGCTAATCTATAAATTGATGAATTTACTGAGAATGTTCATCCATGATATATGCAGGTCCCCGGCATAAATGGAAAATTGGATTTTTCCTCAAATTTTCTCACCCTATTATGTTTTTGTCATTTGTGTTTTTAGTCTCATCAAAATACATTTTTCAGAACTATCTTATTGATATTCCTTTCTATTTGCCACATAGGCGAGTCTATTTGTTATATTCTTTTTGGAGTTGAGCATCAGATTGCATAGTGATGAAAAACCTGAGTGGTGTCGAGGCAGCCCAGCATTGCATACATCTGAACTTCTGATATGTTTTGGATGTGAAAAGTGGTTCCTATTAGTGAAAACTGAAAAGTAAATAGTCAGGGCAAGTGAGTGATGTTTGATTAGAGTTAATTGTCACTACGGTATATGTTTGTTTATACTCGTCTATCATATTTTCCTCATGTTGCTATTGACATTTAAGCATTTCCTTCTGGATTTCAATGGCAGCTCATTCTATTTGGCGAGATTGTTTTGGCGCAGAAGGTCATGTATGAGAGATTCGGCAATGATTTTCTCATTAACTTTGTATCTAAAGGTTTCCCAACTGCTCATTGCCCTCAAGATCTGGCAGAACAATATTGCCAGAAGTTGCAGGTTGCACAACTATGCTTTTGCTTTTGTTAAACTGGACTGCCAAACCTGAACCACATGTCCTTGGTTGTCTGTCATTTAAGGAAATCTATTCTATGGATTTGGAAGTTTGCGGACTTTGTGTCAGCTGGTGCACAGCTTAGGTTATAAAAGCCCAGCGCAAGGAACTTAAGTAAAGTTTAGTTTGTCCCAAAAAGAGAGTCCCATTAATACTTTTAAGTTATAGAATTTCATTGTTTTCAAAAATAATTTCTTTATATGTGATTGCTTTATGTCTTGTACTAGAAGATGGAATGTAAGCGAAATTTAAAGGAGATATATGCTAGTAAACTTACATTATTAAAATGATTTGACTTTAAAGTAGGACTTCTCTTTGGGACAATGGGAGTAATGTGAGGTTACTTGAGAAAAATTTATGGTTCTACATGATCTGAATGGGATGAGGGCGGAAGAGAAACAAACATGCCGCTAGTAAACTCAACCTTGTTGGTCATAAGTCGATTTTGCCATAGCTCTAGAATAGAACTACCTATAAAGTTTCTTCCGGTCTAACTACATTATATTTGCTTAATAATGAATATAATCATTTTGTGACAGGGGAATGATATCAAGTCGCTAAAGTCATTCTACCAGTCACTCATTGAGAAATTGAGAGTCCAACAAAATGGAAGCCTTGTTTTCAGATAGCATTGGCTCAACAACAAAGTTGATAGATTGTTGTCCTCGTTATATGCTTCGTGCTATACACCGTAACCAGTTGCGCTGATACATTTTTGTTCTAAAGAGGTAAAAATTGCTTGCCCTGCCCCTTTTAGTTACAGAACAAATCATCTTCATTTGGAATGTGATTGGGAGAATTCACCTGTCTTGATTATGATTGCAGGTTCTTTATCTGTATATAGGTAGGCATTTGTCTGGATATTCCGACAGTGAGGTAAGGATGGAGACTTAAAAATCTTAAAGACTTTGATTAAACTTTTTTTTACACCTTTTCTGCTCCTCCATCCTAAAAAAGTAGTCGTACCTCCTTCTTATGTTTGTCCTATCCTAAGAGAAAATAGTCCCATTTCTAAAATTCTAACCTATTTTTTTTTCCATCAAGACATGACATTTCTAATTTTAAAAAGTTTAACTGGTCAAATGTGAATGTTTTTTTAAGGGACGGATGGAGTATAATTTAAAATATTCAGGGCGATATTCTACTGAATTGGTACTTATCTCGTTAAACTGGCAATGTTTCACCAGGTGTAAATTTCCGGAAGCAGTTCCTTTGAGCGTGAGATGTTGAGTATCCATTAAGCTTTGGTGCTGTCTATAAGAGTGAAGTTTCGTTACGTAGTATCAATATTTTGTTTGGCCCCCATTTTTACATCTACAATCCTGAAAGGATGAAAGGATGGGAGGCTGAATAACTTTTGCTCGTGAACGAGAGATTCTTTTTACTTTTCTTTTGTTGTGTTCATTTTTCAAATATATAGATGGTGATGAAGAAGAAAAAGAAGCAAGGAAGGAGGAAATAAAAGGAACAGTTTATAGCCCGAAAGTTCTGCTTCTTCTGATAATGACCCAGGCATTGTGTTTAGTGGCATTTTTGATATCCATAGGACCTTCTGTTGGCATGAACCTTTTGATTTGTAACTGTGTGAAACTCCAACTGTACAGTAATGCAATGGAAAGCCATAATGCATTTGGGTGAATTTCAGCTCGACTTTGATAAAAAAAAGATAAAGTGGAAATTCAACAACTTTAACTTGAAGCAGTAAAACATCAAGATTTAAGAAGAAGAGATTCGTATGAGAACAGAGTTGTGGAAAAGGTTAGGTGGTTTATTTTTATATCACATCAAGCAAAGAAAAAGAATCCATTGACGCGGTTCCCTCTGTACTCACTCAAACTGAAGAAAATCTGCATCGACTTTTGGAATTTAGTTTGTGCATGTTTTCAAAGTCAACACAGGACCTACCCCCGATCTCACTCAATTCTTCTTAGCAATAGAGAATCATTTATGTTTAACAAGATTAATGTGTAGACCTCATGTCATATTTTTCCATTAATAAACACTTCACTTCTAGAGAGTTTGTCTTGACGGTCACCAAGTGATATATATATATATATATATATATATATTACTCTTACCACTCTTACAATTACAATTTCAGTGCCCTCAGAGTATGTTTTATTATAATTTTACAGCGTGATGCATCGATTGAGTGTTTGAATTAGTGGAGTGCGATGTGAAATTGAATTAGATAATTTAAATTGATTCATCGCGGTAAGAAAATTGATAAAGTGCGATGCACTGAGTAAGCGATCTGTAGCACGTCTTTTATTAATTAAAGGTATTGTAGTCTTTTCGTCTTAAAAACGACTTTTTTTAGTTAAAAAACATAGGATAATGTAGTGGTTAAAAAATTTGTCACAGGAGACCGGCCGAATTTTGCCTTTTTTTATTGAGTAATTCTCATGCAAGACCGTCTTCTGAATCTTAATTTATAAGACGAAGTTCCACCCACTCACAACTCAACCCATCAATACACTGTGGATACGATAAATAAGATTCAACTTACAAAAATATCCGTAAAACCGTCTTACACAAGTTTTTAGCTTCTTTATTACATTTGTTAGTGGGCTGGGATATTTTTTTTTTCATACTATAAGTACAATTATCTAAAAGCATAAAGCTTAAAAAATTGGAAAACGGTGGTTGGTTATCATCGGCCCTTAAAAGACTTCATTCGAAGTTTTCTAAACCAAACCCAATATCTCCCATCGTCTCTCCCCTTTCCCATTAAATCTATTCCACCCTCAAAAGTGTCTGAGAGTCACGACACATGTCCATATTTTATCACACTCCTATTTAAGCCAAGTAAAAAATATTTCCTTGTTCACAATATGGCACCTAATATGACATGGAAAGCCATCCTACCCAATTGTTTTAAAATTCAGAAAGAGGCTTTGATGCCTAAGAATCAGGATTCTAAGCAGAATTCGTTACAGAGGATATTGATTTCGGATTTCGAATCATCACTGTCATTGACAAGTGATATCTACAACTCTCTCGTTGGATGGAATCTTCATACATTCACTCTGGCTGAGCTCAAACTGATCACACACAACTTCTCGGCTAGCAATTTCTTAGGCGAAGGTGGGTTTGGGCCTGTGCATAAAGGGTTTGTCGATGAAAAGATGAGGCCCGGGTTAGAGGCTCAACCTGTAGCGGTTAAACTATTGGATTTGGATGGCAACCAGGGTCACAGAGAATGGCTGGTAAGCATTTGGTTATGTAAAACTGTGATTTTTAAAATTTATTGACCCGGAAAAGTAAGATTGTACAGAAATCCCATTCCCAGGTTTTGATATATTTTTGATTTGTATAGGCAGAAGTGATCTTCTTGGGACAATTGAGGCATCCCCATCTTGTGAAGTTGATTGGGTATTGTTGTGAGGATGAACAGAGGCTTCTGGTTTACGAGTACATGGCACGGGGCAACCTCGAGAACCAATTGTTTCGAAGTAAGGCTATTACTGATTGAATTACTGGTAGTTACGTTGAAAGAAGAAGAGTTATTAAAGCTGTGTTTCAAATGGATGCAGGGTTTTCAATTTCCTTGCCATGGTTGACTAGATTAAAAATTGCAGTTGGTGCTGCAAAAGGCCTAGCTTTTCTTCACGGGGAAGAGAAACCAATTATTTATCGTGATTTTAAAGCTTCCAACATTCTTCTAGACTCGGTATTTACCTATATATATATATATATATAACCAATCTATATATATCCTGGAAATTTGAACCTGATATTTATTTACTCCTATTTCATTGCCTGGCCCTGCAGGATTACACTGCTAAGCTCTCTGATTTTGGGCTAGCGAAGGACGGTCCGGAAGGAGATGAGACGCATGTCACAACACGTGTAATGGGCACACACGGCTATGCTGCTCCTGAGTACATCATGACAGGTGATTAATACACACACACACACACACTCTAATTAACTTAAAAAGCCAGATTAATACTTTCCTTAATTGCTCCCTAACATATTGTTGGACAACTGTTTAATAATTTCCAGGTCATTTGACAAATATGAGCGATGTATATAGCTTTGGGGTAGTGTTATTAGAACTAATAACTGGGAGACGAGCTATGGACAAGAGTCGGCCTAGTAGAGAACAGAGCCTAGTTGAGTGGGCGAGGCCTCTTCTCAAGGATTCTCAGAATACTCGGCTTGACAGACTAATGGATCCTAAACTAGAAGGCCAGTACTCGATACAAGGGGCTAAGAAAGCAATTGCAGTGGCCAATCAATGCCTGAGCCATCACCCGAAGTTCAGACCCACAATGATTAGAGTGGTCAATACCTTGGAGCCACTCTTGGATTTGGATGACGATGTCTCGGTTGCCTCATTTGTCTACGCAATTCCTAAACAAGGCGAAAAGGGTAGTAATGATTTTGGTCCCAAGGAAGGAAATGAAAGCGTAGAAAATGATCACACTCACACCGAAGAAGAAAGAGGGATTGAAAAGATGAGAGAGAAAGGGCGCCGCCACCGGCAAAGAAAGGGTCATAGACACAGACACAAGTTAAGGTCAATGCGATCTAGAGCTGTATACTCTGATACTGCTCTTTATACAACTCTCAAAAACAGTTCCAATCCTCCAATGCTTCAAGGGCAAGAGGAAGCTGACGATTTCATCAACTAGTAATTAACTAATTATGTACGTTGTTCATAGTGGCCAGTTTACTTTTTCTTGCCTTGTCCTTAAAAATGATTACTGAGTTTCAAAAGTTTGATCAGGAGGCAATATTTGATGCTTTTTTAAAGTGGGAATAATCGTATTTTACTAGTAAGATGACGGGACCATATAATATGATTATTTGTCCGTAGGGATTAAACCAGACATAAGCATGGGTCAATCATTACACAAATCAAAAGAGGTGGTTGGTTATGTACTATTTAATATTCATTGCATCCCGCCTGTTCCTTACTAACCAAGAAAATGTATGTCAAAAACAAAATGTAAAAACTTGTGTAAAATAGTCTTACGGATAATTTTTGTAAGACAAATCCTTTTTATTTGATTCATCATGTATTGGTGGGCTGAACTGTGAGAGAGTAAGGCTCCGTTTTACGAATTAAGATCCGTAAGACGACTAGTCACTCAAAACAAAAACAAAACGCCAATGGCAGCAACATTATTAGTGCTCACATATAATACTCCCTCAAGTCATTCTTTTTCTTCCAAAAAATATATTAATTATTTTATCTTTATTTTTTCTTAATATTAATCTACGTATGGATTAATCCATTAATCGATACCCCATTTTGCATGGAGTCAGTTAGTACTTAGTAGCAGGCAATGAATATTAATTAGCTCAGGGAAAGGGAATGAATCCATTAATATATTGTTTACATACATTAAAAAAACATTTGGGTTAATTCGTAGGAGTATTATATATTTATATTATATGCAACTTGGCAATTTCGTAAACGTTAGGATCAGTTGCTCAATTGACACGTGGAATGGAGATATATAGACTGGTTTAACGAACCAGACGAGATTAAAACATATAATTAATAGCAGTAATATGAGAGAGAGAGAGAGAGAGAGAGGGGTTGTTTGGTTAACAAGATTAAGATTTAGGTAGCATAGAATGAGAGAACCAAAAAATTATAAAAAAAGTGACAACGGACGGCGACTTGAGACGTAGGGAATCTCAAAGTCTTGAGGAAAGTAACAGCTTAACAACCTTTAGCTCATCTTTCTAACCTGTTAACTTGGAGGATAAGTGACAACTCCCAAGTTCCAGAACTTCCTTGACTTATTCACACAATCCTACCACTACACCCCACATTAATCAAAATCTTTGGTAAGACCCATCCAGTGGCGGATCCAGGAATATTGTTGATCGGTGTCCAAAATTTTAACTACTCCCTCCGTCCCAAAATATATAACGCTTTAGGGCTTTTCATATAGACCAAGGAAACATATTGTAAATACTAAACTGCCCCTATTCAGACATTAATTAGGTGTCTTGATAATCTTGCCCAAAGAGCCAAACACGGGTTACGAAGTCAATAAATATTGGAGAATTTGAGAAAAAAAGGGAAAAAGTTCCTTGAAAATTACAAGATGTCATCTATTTTAGAACAAAAAAATTATCCCAAGACGTCATATATTTTGGAGCGGAGAGTATTATGCAAGTCGAATGGTCTTACCTATGGTATCAAAACCAAAATTTGATACCTATTGGTTATTATTGTATCAAATGATCATCTCTAACCATGTATCAAAATGAAGAGTATTAAAATTAGGTGCGTCTTAAGATGGGTATCAAATTTGATACCTTCCCTTACACTTAATTTGATATCTTTACTTTAACCATTGGAGAGTCTAATACTCTTACATATGTATCAAAATTTGGTTTTGACCCTTACCATTGAACTTGCCCTTACATAAAAAAAAAAATTAGAAATTACAAGTTGTCCTTTCTGGCGTTTTCATACGTTGAAAACGCGTAATTATATCATCACCAACATTCATTAACATGTCTTTTTCGATATAACATACAAGAGAATCATTTAAAAATTGATCGGACATTCGATTTCGAAAATACGTCTTGACAATATTTTTTACAAAGAATTTGGGAGGGGTCCAATAAATTTTTTTGGAGGGGTCCAATTGTCAAATATCACAAACTTACTCCTAATTTTTTTTTATTGGGCGGTGTCCATGGACACCCCTGAAACCCATGTGGATCCGCCCCTAGACCCATCTTACAAACCATAGTTGTAAAATAAATAATTTTTATTCGATTTATCTATTGTTGATGAGTTAAATTGTGAGAAAGTGAAACTTTATAAGAGACCGTCTTTTCGGAGAACTACCCAATTATTTTTATGTTTTCCCTTTTTATTCATATTTAAAAAATTATCTTGTGTGTAATTTTTTTAAATAATAAGATTTCGATGTTATTTTAATGAAAAGTCTAAATAACTTACACATAAATAGATTTTTATGATATGATTTTAACGAAAAAATATTTTTATTTTATAATTTTCTTTAAGTGAAATAATATCAATAATAATGAGAGAAGAAAATAGAAAAAAGTATTTATTAAGTTTTTATATTTTTATCATATTTACATACAAGAAAATGACAATAAAAATTAAATCTATCAATTATTTTTATTCAAAACATAGAGTTTTTAAAATTTTTCTTATCTATTAATTCTTTAGCAGTCAGTTTTTTTTTTCTAATGAAATTTTGAAATTGTACAAAGTTTGTTATGCAATGCATTAGGCGGGAAATTGATACTACTTCCCGCATTTGTCACGTCAGCTACCACCGTGGATGCCACCTCAAACTTCCGTTAGCAAACTAACCCTTTTTAACGGAATGTTTTAATTGCAAAAAACAAAATATGTGGATGTTTAATAAGGTGAAAATCTAAACACGTGGTTAATTGTGCAAACGTAAAATAGGCCATTTTTTGTTGCAATTATCTCAATATATATTACTCCATCCGTTTCTAAATTATTGTCTTAGTTGACCCGGCGCACAGATTAAGAAAAAACAATTGACTTGATTATTTATATTAGTTTAATGTGTAGTTTCTTTAAAGTCCATATGTATGTGGTCCATAATTAAAGTAGAGTGAAAAAGTAAGCGTAAAATAGTAAAAGTGATGTTCTAAAAAAGTAAGTTTCAAAGTGGACAATTATTTTGAGACGGATGAAAAAGGAAAGGAGGACAATAATTTAGGGACGGAGGGAGTATTAGTTATTAATCAGTTAAAATATTTTTAAATCAATAGTATCATATTATTAATATTTTTTCTATTTAAAACTTATTTTTTAGGGGAAAATTTGGGTTGATCCACTTTTAAAAGTTTCTAATCGTTAAAGTATTTTTTTTTTCAACTGGAAAAAGACACTTTTGAACGCGAAAAAATTGCAATACTCTTAATAAGCAAGAGACGCACTACGGATAAAGACGGAATGCACTGCGGTTCATATATTTATATATCACGGTGCAAAACTATCAACAATCCAGAAAATTATTTGTACCGGGTATATAAATATGTGAACTGCGGTGCAATATTATGTGAACCGCGATTTATAAATGAACATAATATCAACAACCAACATTAAAAGAAGCAAACTACCTGACATGTATATCAACAGTCAGAAATTAATGACAACAACTTTTCTTCTTCCTTATTTTGTCTTTAAATATCTACTATTGTTTATTCTCACTTATTTATTGTTATTTCGTTTCACTCCATATGATTTATTTAAGATTCCAGTTGTTTTTTATCATCAAATTTCTTTTCAAGTTTTATGATTCTCGGATGCATACAAATCTTAGATAAAAAACAACATCCCCTTTTTCCTTCATTTTTACGTGATGATAAAGCTTGAGAAACAACTTGATGATAAACAACCATATGGAGCTGATCTACGAAGATTTCTCACAATGAGGGTTTATCTGGGGCATACCATCACAACAAAAGTTACCCATTATTGATCCAAGAAGAATTATTTCTTTACTTTGATCCATGCCTAGACTTCGATCTCTTCATATAATATTTTACTGATCTCATCTTGAATGATATTCATAAATTTTTATTTTGATGTATTTTTTAGCATAGTTCAATTATTAATTCGATGTATTTTGATGTATTATAATATAGAAATTGAAAGTATAACATGTATTTTATATCGCTGTTCATATATGCATTTATCGTGGTTCATAAGTATTAACGTTCACGATTTTTGATACAAAAAGTGAAGTAACACATGTATTTTGTATCACGCTTCACATATTTATATACTGTGATTCCTCATTATTAACATTCATAATTTTAAATACAGAAACTGAAGAAAAAACATGTATTTTGTATCGCGGTACTATATTTATATATCGCAGTACAAAAATAAATTTTGAAGAATAAGTTTTGCACCGCGATGTACAATCATATGCATCCGATTCAAAGTGGATTAACGTAATACAAAAATAAAAATAAAAAAAAACATGTATTTTGTATGGCGGTAATATATTTATATATCACAATGCAAAAATAAAATTTGAAGAATATGTTTTGCACCGCGATGTACAAACATATGCACTACGTCTCATTCTCATTAAGGTTAACGTAGTCTTTTTGCGTCAAAAAGTGACATTTTTCGGTAAAATAAAACAAAATGAACTTAAGCGATTAAAATTTTCAAAAAATAGACTAGCCCATAATTTTTTCTATTTTTTATTTAAAAAAGAAGTGGGGTTAAATGATTGTTGCCCCAAATTTGGGGTGATACTATTCATCACACCAAATTTTGGAGGAAGGGGGTAGCGATCGGAATGGTTTGGGCCTTGGGGGTTCGCCAATTAGTGATTTGGGCTTTGGAGTTAGCCTAATAAGCAAGGGTGATAGTATTAATTGCGAGCCGGTCCCCTATAGAGAAAATATAAGGATTAATTACGAGCCGATACTATTTTCTAAAATGTTAATTGTTGAAGTGTTTTATTTTTTTAAACCGTAGAAGTATATTTTCCTTTTTTTATTCCTTAAATGTCATAGTTCCCACTCCCCAATAAATAGCAGCTGAAAATTGAAGTAACTTTTCAGAAACCAAACCATTACTCTTGGAAGAGGAGTGACCTGTTTAGAGAAAGAAAAACTTGAAATTGTTGATGAGGTTTGCTCTTACATGAAGCACCGCTGCGATAGGGCTCCCATGATGATTGAGCTTTTAGTCAGATCATTGTGTACCGGCTGACTTTTGGACATCGTCGCCCAAAATTTTGAACGACGCCCAAAATTTTTTATCGACAGTCCAAAACTTTTGAGCGAACGTCCAAATTTTTTTACCGACGCACCAATTGGGACAGTTGCTTTGTGTGTACGTCTTTCCTTCATTAAGGATATTTTCGTCGTTTTTGCCCAAAAAGTGCACTGTAGCTGTTTAAAAAAATAATTATGAACTTTTGCGGTTATAATTCAACCGCATGGTACTGGCCCGATTATCACCCAAAATATAATCTCAAAAGTCCACGATAATTTTTTTTAAACCGCTATAATACACTTTTGTGAGAGAAATGATGAAAATACCCTTAATGAAGGAAAGGCGTGCAAAGAAAGCCCTGCCTAAATTTGAGCATCGCAAGGAAAAAATTGGGTATCGCTCAAAATTTTGGTTGCCAGAAGGACAAAATTTGGGCATCGTTCAAAATTTTGGCTATCACAATGTAAAAGCCACAGTCCAAAAATTTGAACGATGCTCAATTTTTTTTGAATGATGCCCAAATTTCGAAAGGTACAATGCTAGAAAGAGAGGGAGAAGAAAATGAAAAAAAAACAAAACATACTAACACATCAAAGATTCCAATCCGAAATGAACGATGCCCTACATCGAAGATTTCGAAAATGAACGACGCACACATCAAATATTCCGACGCACACATCGAAAACTCTGTCACCCACATCGAACTCCGGTGCAAAAATTGGGCATCGCAAGAGGAACGACGCAGAAAATATGGGCATCGAAAGCTCCAATGCTTCGGCTTCCATTTTCTGATTGTGAAGAAACATATGTGTAGTTGTGGCCAGTCCATCAAATGAGCTTTTCTTGTTGTTCTTCTTCCTCCTTGCTCCCGATAACTATTTTGAACTTGCTTTTAGCAACCAACAAATTTCTCTTCGTTTATCATCATGGCAAATCGATGCTTCGGCTTTCTAAGATATTCCTCGGAAGATGAAGAAGATGAAGTGAATGAGATGTTATTTTAAGAAAAATGAAGTGAGATGAAAATTGATTGGTGGGATTAATTTTCATCTCACGGATTTAGTTAGATGGAAAGGAAAATGAGTAAATGATATAGGTGTGTGGAATAGCATTTAATGATGGAGTAAATGAATGTGCAAGTAAAGCTCCGTTGATGACAATCGTAGAATGTATGTTTCTGAAGACAGAGAGTTGTGTGAGACAGAGAAAGAGAAAGTCATTTCATTCCTAAGGTGTAATAAAGATCACTGAGAGAGACTTTTTTCATTTTCAATTTGATTACAGAGGGGTATTTAAGAAAAAAAAAATACTAAAAATAGATTTATGCAATTTAAAAAAAAGGGTAAATGGATGGTTATAATTTCAAGAAATGGTATGGGCATACAATTATTCCAAACAACAATAGGGTATGGGTTTCAACCCAAAAGAGGAAGCCAAATTTCATGCTAAAATAAAAAGGCGGGAGCGAGGGAATGCTCCTCCGGTACCCTTATCAAAGAGACAATGTGATGTGAGTGTGTGCTTACGAGTTATGAATGTGGTTTGTCTCTTAGTGTTAGAGGTGTGTACGGGTCCTAAGTTTGTGGGCATTGGTAATGCTCAGTATAGGTCCATATGGCAGTGGGTATTATTTTAAAAAGCTCAGTACTGTAGACAAGCCCACGGGCATCAGTGACCGGGCATTGAACGGGCACGAGATTAGATGGGCTCTTCGATTGATTTTCATGTTTTTAAAATTACACATAATTTTAAAAGTCTTGGCAGCTGAACTTGAACCATGACACCTACTCACCTAGTTCCTCCAAATCCAAACTGTGACTATACACAAAAATTACATTATGTATTATGTAATTATGTAATATACTAATAGAACCGAAGGAACGAACGTAGGCAGGTAGAGCTATCGAAGGAACGAAGGAAAGCAGGTAGCAGTTGATTTGTTTTAGGTTTTACTGTTTTAGGGTTTTCAAGTTTTACTTTGCCTTTTGTTTGAGTTTTGGCTATTTGTATTGGTAATTTGGTATATCACTTAATCACTATATAATAATATAATATTATAATTGACTAGTCATTATATAATAATATAATTAACGAAGGTAGGCAGGTAGCAGTAACAAAGGTTATTTTTTGTTACTGTAATGGTATAATTAATTAATTATAATATATTTATAATTTTAAACCATAATATGATGATGGGCCGGGCTGGGCTTAGATGGGCATTAGAACTTGAAGGCCCGGGTGTGCCCGAGCCCGCTGGCATCTAACATCTCTAAAGCCTAGCACTATATATCAGCCCATGGGCACGTGCACATCGGGCTGTACGGGCTCATGGGCTGGGCTATTCACCCCTACTCAATGTGTAGCTTCAATTTCTTTTTTGTTTACGAGGTTAAATTGGTTTCTCTCTCTCTCTCATTGTTAGATATTTTAATTGGATTTTGGCTTAATCAGTCAACCAAGAAAAACCGAACCGTCCTGACCGAACTTGAAAACCGATGGACATAAACCGAGTTGGAACCGAATTGCTTCGATCATGTTGGGCATGAAACTGCACCTGTTCGGTTTGGTTGCGGCTTTAGGCCAAAACTGAGCCGACCCGTGCTCACCACAAGACTATTTATTGAGCCAACTGTTATCAACTCGATTTTCATTGTGCCTTATTGTATTGGTCCGATAATAATCCTATCTCGATAAGCATTAGCCTAAATCTTATAATTTCGTGTTATATTTATATTGATCAATCGTGACGTGTCTTAAATTACCATATTTTACCTACAACGCTTTCGAAAATGTTTTTTAGCTGGTGTCATTAATACCCATGTGCCTTTCTATTTTTATTTTTATTTTTTGTGGGGAAGGGGGACATTGCTATTAAGAAAACTCCAAACAATAGACTAAAAATATATACCGCGGGTATATCATACGAGTTGATTGTTCAAGACAAAATAATTAAGTACGTATACGTGCCTTGGATCCTTTTTCGAATATCTAATCTTCCTATAAGTCAATTGGTATGAATTTGTTTTTGAAACTGAGACTATTGTGTTAATTAAATAATAATAAAATCTAAATCGTAATAAGGAAAGACATACCAATGCCAGCTGTTTTTGTGAAAAATTATCTAATTAGGTCAAGACCGAATTACCCAAATAGTCCCTCTAGCTACTTTATCATTTTTTTCAATTTCGTCCTTGTAAAAGAAATCAAATCATATTGATCCTTGTAAAAAAATTTTTGACGTAAATAATCTTTCCGTCCACTTTCGTTTTTTCCTGTTAGGTCAACGCACGTGTCTTACATGGCATTGGATCGGGGTAAAATTGTCATTTTATCAACACTTTAATAAATGTTCAAGGACCAAACAAATTAATCTAAATTTTGGGCTTAGGAAAGGGGGTGCAAATTGCAATTCATCCCTTCATTTTTTTCAGAAAATCTGTAAAAACACATGAGATAATTTTTTTTTTTTGAAGATTTGCAGAAAAAAATTCCAACCACCTCAATCCCATCATAGTCGGCCAATCATTTCGGTCACCAACCCACAAACATCGGCGCAAACTTAAAGATTTGCTCCAGATCTGCCGCCACCCACCACCCATATTCCGCCACCAATAACCCATTTAACATTCAAATTACACACAGATCTGCTCCATTTTCTCTCTCTCCCATTGCAATTCATCACTTCATCTTCAAGGCTATGGAGGCAAGAACAGAAGATGAATGTTGCAAGGCTAGAGAAACAACTCAAGGCAAGATAAAAATATGGATCTTAAATTGAACTCATATCTAAAATTGAACAGTGGATGAATGATCAGTCTCCTACATTCTTTCGAAACCCAGATTAATTAGATCTCAATGTAACTTTTCAAAACCCAGATTAATTAAAACTGCATCACAGGCTCCCCACGTCCACAGTCTCTCCCTCCATATCCACCACCACCTCCACCACTTCCACCACTTGAAAATTCAGATGATGGCCACGTCAACCCGGTGCCAGTACCCCCACCTTCAACATCACCCCATAACAACTTACGGTTCCACATCACCATCACTAGTACCTGAATATTTAGATTATTCAAGTTCTAAAGGCGCACAACCACGAACTTCCTCTCGTCCTTGCTCTGATCTACTTTCCCGATTTGGTGTATAGCAGTACAGGCAATGGCTCCAACAAAAGGGTAAGGTCCTGCTTTTAGATAGCTAATAATTACATCCTTGATGTCATATTTAGTTTTTAAAAAAGAAAAACATTATGGGTATTTTTGTCTTCAGGATGTTCACGCAACGTTACCCATTCGAAACCTAAATTGGATAATCCGGACTCGATATTCTTTAAAGGGTAATCTTTTTTAAAATCTTCGAATTTTGGAGTCTCAACGATAGCGATGGCGGTGATGTGGCGTAGGTGGGTCCCTACTCTTTACTAACTTAATTACTAAACCTTAGTTAAATTAACCTAACTAAAATTAAATTAAAATTACCCATTAATCAAAAGGAAAAAAGAAACTGATACGGTTTCTACCCTAAAACCCACGACAACGAGATTCTTCACCGAAACGGCGGCAACACCCCGATCTTCTCCTCGACGCCCCGACGCCCAGTCATCTTCTTCGGCGCCAATGGCTACTACCTTCTTCGCCGAAGCGGCGGCAACACGAGTTCTTTACCGAAGCGACATGAGCGGCGACTCATCTTCTTCTCCGGCCGGCGGCTACCATTGTCGATGAGATGAGCGGTGACTCCTCCCCCCCGCTCTTTCTCTTTCGTGTGCAAATTAAAATTTTGATTTCAATTTTGTTTCTCTTGTGTTACATTCGATTTTCTAGTGCATTCGATTTTGATTTCAATTTTAATTTCAATTTTGTTTCTCTGTTCGATTTTCTAGTTGGTGAGGTTTTTTTATTTGTTTTAATTTTTTAATCTCTAAACAAATTCTTCCTTTTCCTCTAGCATTACCCTTCTTCTTATTTGGATTTTGTTAGTGCATTGATGGAGGTAAGACACTAGGTAGCAAAATGGGCGAAGCTAACATAGTTTTGATTGTTCAGATTTTTCGGGAGTTGATTTAACATCCATCTTTGCCGGTTGGGGCACGCAATTGAATCTTTTATGCTATTGACATTCTTCTATTTTGGTTGAGTTAACGGGCCAATGGCATAAAATTTTGATATTAAATTGATATGAACAATCAATTCTCGGTAGGTTGAATGTTAGCGTTACTCTTATCATTGTGGAAAGTACAAAACATAGAGAAAATTAATCTACATGAGCATATAAGTTTAAGTTGAAACATATTAGCTTGAAAAGGTCATACAATGCAATGTCATTATTAAAGTTAATTCATACATGATAGACAAATAAGGAAGATGATCAACATGAGTAAACACAAACTTGCCTCCTGCTCCATAAGTAGTTCATCGCTTTATATTATAGAGCTCAAATTTCACGGGAGATATAACAAATTAGCAAGTGACAGCAATTTCTATTGGGCCAAAAGATTTTCCTTTATAAGACTAATTCGAGTCATTAGCACCGAGATGACATGATGTACACCGATCGAGTTCAATGCAATGTGTTCCCTAATGGAAGCCGACACTTTGTGAGTTTTGGAAATCGGTTTATGCAATCTTCTTTATCTGTTGTTCTTTGAAACTTCTTTATCTTGAAGATTATAAGGATTGTTTATGAGTTTTGCTCTTATGTGCTCGAACACTTGCTTAGAATCTCTTGAAGAAAATCTTTGGCCTGCATTACAAACATTCGAGATCACGAAATATTGGTTAATACTTCCAACGAGAATATACACAAAAACCCTTAACAATGCCCTAGAGCCTTGAGGTCCTTGTTTGCATATCCCTTGTTTTATTTGTTGATATTCTTTGCAGTTCTACATCGTAGCGAGTTTAGAATTTTTCTTTTATGTTTCATGAATTCGAATGGTCTGGTTGACCTTCTTAGGGCAAAATATTGACCAACTTCATCTTCTCGAAAAGAGGCATTTGGAAATTGGAATATAATGAAGGTGTTTATAGTCTTAAAATCTTTAGTTCAATAATAGCGACCAAACTAGATAAAAATGATGGAGTCAATGTACTTACCTTATTGCGGTAAGTGTGTCATTATAGTCAAAGCTCATGTTTTATCAAAGTGATCTACTATTGGAAGCATTTGATACTACTAGCTAATGCAAACACTTCATGGAATCAATTTTGGAGAGGTGTCACATTCTTTGCATTGAATTATCAAGCAACGCTGGAATTTTCTCAAACTTGAAATTTTTACACATTAACGGTGAGCAGCTTATTAATCACTACTTCACCAAGCTCCTTGTAGGATGAGTTCTACTCATAGGCATATGAATGCTCGGTTCTCGAGTCGATATTACGACTTCTTAGTGCTTTGTCATATCTAGAAGCGGTGTAACCCTGCAATGAGCAGGTTGGAAGAGCATTCACATTAAATAAGGTTTTGATTTGGTTGTGGATTTTTGTAGTGCTTTGGGACAATAATATCAAGAAGAAAGTTTTCTCATATTGTTTGACCTACTTATTTATTTTGCTGCAGTTTGGTCAATCGTGATTAGCATAAAGTAATATGCAATAGTATATTAAAAAAAACAAAAAACAAAAAACAAAAAAATAGAAGGGACATTCATTTACAATCTTATGCGTTTTGTGGACTAGGTGTAATAATCTGCAATGCATCATCCAATTTGGTTTTGCTGAGTGATTCTATTTTTATAACAATATTTTTATATAAGTATAACAAGACAAATGTAAAAGCATATACCAATTGGCTCTCAACCGGATCAACTTCCAATGCTCCTTCTTTCAATGAACAACGCACCAAAATAAAATTGCAATTAATGTTAAGAAATACAAAATTAATATAGCATTACCAAACATAAAAAGTAGAACAATTTCTTTTACATACCTTATTTCTTTTTTTTGTATTTGTTTCTTTTTCCTTGGAGTCTATCCTTTTTTTCTTTTTCTTTGCTTTCTCAACTTCCTTTTCAACCTTAGATTGCCTCCTTTTAGGGGCGCCACTTTGAACGTCGACCAATGGAGAAAGAATTTTTTTTGCTCGATTTGATTTCCCTTTACCCAAGTTTTTGGATTGTTTGGGTCATTCTTAGGAAGATCCTCACTTTTAGATAACTTTTCCTTTAGATTTGCTATTTACGTTCACCAAATTGCACTTGTCTTCAAACTCAAATGCTAAGTGCGCAACTTCAAAAAAGCTTTGCACATCTTATCGTGCCGACGTCCTTCTTCGGATGAACTCCAATCACTATAACTTACTCTAACCTTGGTATGTCGTCTCTGCACATCCTTCCTCCATCTTCGTAAAATGTATTTAGTTGGAATGGAGTAAATGTTTTCCTTGATAAGCACCGCAATAGCATGCCTACACAATATGCCTCGAAATTCAAACAAGCGACAATTGCACTTCACATCACATTCTTCATCTCCCTCTTCTTTGATCAAACAAACCATGAACTCTATCTTCCTCAAGTTTTCACCAACTAATCTATCCTCTACTACATTATAATTTGTAATTGCTCCATAAGATTGTGAAGGGCCAATTTCACAATACATCTTCCCTATTAACTCGGCTTGAAATTCTTTGAACTTTGAGGTAGTATAAGCTTCTTGGGCTTGTTTTTCCATGACATTATAAATTGTTACAATAGGAATACATGAGTGGAAAGAATTAACATCTTCTTCCTTTTCTTTCCTTACTTTACTCCTCAAAGCATGCTCATATTTCTCAACAAATTGTTTAAGGGTGGTTTTTGAGTTGACATACCCATCAAAAAAAGAATTCATGCTCTCGCTCCGTTGTGTGGTAGACATACCTGCCCAAAAACAATCTTTCACAAAACAAGGGACCCATCGATGCCTCTCATCATATAACCCAATCAACCACTCATTATTCTCAAGCTTATATTTCTCTATCATTTCCTTCCAACTTGCTTCAAACTCGATACAAGACAATGAATCATAAACGATTACGGAGAGCATACTTAATAGCTTCATATTTATTGTGCCCCCAAATTTTTAAGGGAGCTTTTTCATTATATGCCACAAGCACCATCTATGACGAACATTTGGAAACACATACTCAATTGCATTGCGCATAGCTTGATCTTGATCGGTGATTATGGCATTCGGAGTATGATTAGACATGGAAGCAAGCCATGATTTGAACAACCATATAAAGGTTTTTGTATCTTCTCTCGAAATTAAACCACATCCAAGTAAAGTTGATTGTCCATGATGATTTACCCCCACAAGGAGCAAATGGCATGTCATATCTATTTGTCGGTATGTCGTGTCAAAAGTCACGACATCACCGAACTCTTCATAGGCTGCCCTACTCCGTGCATCTACCCAAAACACGTTCCTTAAGCGATTTTCCTCATCTAAATCAATCACAAAAAAGAAATTAGAATCATTGCTTGAACACTCATGAAGTAGTTTTGAAGAGCTTCGCATCACCGCAACTAAGGTTCAATCGTCTTTCTTTTTCAATGAAGTTTCGAGCATCCTTCTCTAGAAATGTCAAATTTTCATGACCATTAGCCTCAACCGCTAAAGCATTTATACTCTGATTCACTCTTATCCCAGCATTATCATGAAGCAGAAGTTGTCTTTTCACATGTGGTTTTATTTTCCTGTTCCTCCTATGCAAGTGTGTTTTCCCTGGACTTAGTGAATGGTTGTGCTCAAGTACAACTACAGTCAATTGCCACTTTCCATCTTCATAGAAACCTTAACCTTCGCTTGACATTTTGTTTTTGTAATCGGGCGTGGCCTCAAAACATTCTTTCCTTTGCTCCTCGACATACCTCCACGGAAGCACACAGCTGTGAAGTACCTAGTAATTTCATCATCTCCTCTTGCCGATGATCTTTTACTTACACTAAAACCTAGTTTCTTAGCATAATCTTGGTAAAAGGCCACTATGCTTTCAATGCTATCAAAAGTCATCCCTACTTTAGGTTCTTCAATTTTCTCATTCAAGACTATCAAATGTTCGTTTTCAGCTTCTTCTTGAGTATCTCTTTCATAAGCTTCTTGTCCATCTGGTGGTTGGGTTGTAGAAAACAGAGCGACATTTATCAGAAGAATAAAACATAACTAATAATTGCACTGGACTAGTAAAGATTTGTAATCAGATAACCAATATTTCATAATTATTTAAGAATAAACTAAGAGCTTAAAGCTGCAAAAAAATTAAAGCATAATACAAATCTTGGAAAATTCAAGCATAATCCATCAGACACCCCTTTTAGCAAACATGAAATTGAATGAGAGCCTTTTACGCGATCCAACTTGGAAAATTCCCTGCTGTCCCACATCACCAACACATCTCCCGCATTCCCAATCAAATATTGTAATTCTTAATTACATGAGTTAGTGCTCAATATTAGATAGATGTTGTTAATGAATTCTAGTTCTTTGTGTTTGAATCTGAAATGTCACTCAACTAAGATACTAACTTTTGTACTGTTATGGTTAATATTGAAAAGCAGCAGGTAAGTTTAGCTCACATTAAAGTTCATTCCAAAACTCTTCCTAAATTCTTCCTGAATGATACCCCCTCTACAAAATATAATCTCTTTGACTCGGCACAAAGATTAAGGAGAGTCGGTGGACTCTATTATTTATATATATATATATATATATATATATATATATATATATATATATATATTTATATGTTTTGAACCTTCCAAATTGACCCTCGAAGGAAACTAACAAGTTTAAAAGGTCATTTCAAATATTTTACTATTTGATTTCTAAAATTATACAACATTCGTACTTAACTTAGTATGATAAATTTCAAACTTTCCGTGGCTGGCTTGGGAATTGGATTCAAAAAGGATATCTAGGAACTAGATTCTCAAGAAGGCGTCAACTATCTCGACAAGAATGTTATAGCTGAAGACCAAGATCTGGAGTTACTTGATAGAGATTGGGAGCCGGACATTATGCTCATCCAAATGGAATGGAACTCTGTGATATCTTTGGCTTTCTGGCGCAAGAGGTTTGATGTATGATGGAGTTGTATTGAATAGCCTCTTGAGAAGCTTAAGAAGCTCATTGGAGGGATATGATAGGTGTTAGCAGTAGTATGAGTATCTAGTCCTTGCCTTGTTTGTCCATTAGACAAATAAAATAAAATAAAAATAAAAAAAGTTAAAAGACTTTTTTGCTGGGGTGAACAGATGGGTGGTTCCAGCCTGTGGCTTTGAGCTACTCCTGCTTATTGATTTCAATTGATGTTATAATAGTAAAAAGTAACACTCCTAAAAAGGAAGATTACAAAGTGCACACTTATTTTGGAACGTCCCAAAAGTTTTATGAACCCTTTTTAGGAGCAGGGAGTAGTACTTATAAAGGGTAATTATGGGTTTTGGAAAGTTTCATCAGTCCTTTCATATGCTTGAGAAGCTGCTGAAAAAGCCCCAAATTAGGTGCTTTGCATGTAAGATGAGTTTTCATCGGGTAGCATAGTACCTCAGCATATGGCTTATTGTCAATAAGCTACATCAAACACCTACATAAGCAGCTTATCACAAGCAAAACGTCATAAGCAGCTCATCTAAGATGAATCAGAGAGGAGGTCCGTTCTTCGGAAAATAAGTTATGGGGCACAAATCCATAAGTCCTTCACCTTTGTAAACCTTTTGACAGTTGATTGATTTTCTTGCAACTACCAAGCTAACAGGCGCTGAAAATTTTGGGGACACATTGAAATCATTTTCTGTGAATCAAACGGAGCCTTAGTTTTCATTATGCTACATTTGCTTTTTTGTAGCTCATTATCTTACATTCTTATCGTAGTACAAGGGATGCGTGGATTCAGTTTCCATTAGGGAACACATTGCATTGAACTGATAAGTGTACATCATGTCATCTGGTGCTAATGACTCTGAATTAGTCTTATAAAGGAAAATCTTTGGCCCAATAGAAATTGCTGTCACTTGCTAATTTGTTATATCTCCTGTGAAATTTGAGCTCTATAATATAAAGCGATGAACTACTTATGGAGCAGGGAGGCAAGTTTGTGTTTACTCATGTTGATCATCTTCCTTATTTGTCTATCATGTATGAATTAACTTTAATAATGACATTGCATTGTATGACCTTTTCAAGCTAATATGTTTCAACTTAAACTTATATGCTCATGTAGATTAATTTTCTCTATGTTTTGTACTTTCCACAATGATAAGAGTAGCTAGCGACATTCAACCTACCGAGAATTGATTGTTCATATCAATTTAATATCAAAATTTTATGCCATTGGCCTGTTAACTCAACCAAAATAGAAGAATGTCAATAGCATAAAAGATTCAATTGCAGGCCCCAACCGGCAGCATGGATGTTAAATCAACTCCCAGAAAAATCGGAACAGCATCAAAACTATGTTAGCTTCTGCCCATTTTGCTACCTAGTGTCTTACCTCCATCAATGCACTAACAAAATCCAAATAAAAAGAAGGGTAATGCTAGAGGAAAAGGAAGAATTTGTTTAGAGATTAAAAATTAAAACAAATAAAAAAACCTCAGCCAACTAGAAAATCGAACAGAGAGAAACAAAATTGAAATTAAAATTGAAATCAAAATCGAACAGACTAGAAAATCGAACAGAACACAAGAGAAACAAAATTGAAATCAAAATTTTAATTTGCACACGGAAAGAGAAAGAGCAGGGGGGAGGAGTCACCGTTCATCTCGTCGACAATGGTAGCTGCCGGCGTCGGAGAAGAAGATGAGTCGTCGTTCATGTCGTCGGTAAAGAACTCTGTGTTGCCGTCGTCGGTGAAGAAGGTAGTAGCCATTGGCGTCGGAGAAAGAAGATGGGGGCGTTGCTTGGGCGTCGGAGGAGAAGATCGGGGGTGTTGCCGTCGTCGGTGAAGAATCCTGCGTTGTCGTGGGTTTTAGGGTAGAAACCGTATCAGTTTCTTTTTTCCTTTTGATTAATGATTAATTTTAATTTAATTTTAGTTAGGTTAATTTAACTAAGGTTTAGTAATTAAGTTAGTAAAGAGTAGGGACCCACCTACGCCACATCAGCTGCCACGTCATTGAGTACCCAAAATTGAGTACTCTTAAAGTGGCCCTAGCATTACTCATACTTTTAATGCTTTAAAGTGAAGCTTTAATGTCGAACGTAATGTTTTTCATTTATAAAAAATGAGATTTTTCAAAGTAAAAGTAATACATTTAAGACTAAAAGTGAAATATTTAAGCAAAAAAAGTAACACTTTTCTAGGGAAAAATGATTATTTTCATTAAAAATGTAAAATAAAACTTTTATGGCAAAAAATAACATATTTTATACTACAAAGTGACACTGTTAATAGTAAAAAGCGACACTCTGCATATATAAACATGAGGAGTTGCGCCGTAATTTTTAAAAACTAAAGGATTGCATTGAGATTTCTGAATTTTATCCCATTTAACCTGAATAAATCTGTCTTATAGATAAGGATCCGTAAAATCCTCTTACAAAATGTGCTGTTCAGTATTGTTCAAATTAAAATATTCTTAGCGAGTCAATACGCAAATTGACGAATGGGAAAACCAATACGTATCCAGCGAAAAGCAAAGGAGCAGTAGCTACAATTTCTGGAAATACAAAGATAACACACGTAGGAAACTCTTCCCAGCCTCACAAACCACAACATCAAGCCCACCATAGAGGGGATATACCGATGGCTTTATTGGAGGCCCTTAACATTATATCAACACAAATAAGATACTAAAATGCTAAAGAACTGAGATACAATCTTAATCATTGATAACTGATCCCCTTAAGAGTGTTCAGCTCTTGGATGACTAGACGAATGTCCATGCGTTCGTTTGGTGACTCTACAGAGCACCCCACTCCAATCTTGAGCATCGAAATCAAGCACTCTTCATTTCTGTCGTTTAGAAGCATCGGTTCAACAATCTCCAACTCACCATTAGCTAAGCCCATACTAGCATACTTATGAAGGTTTAGGCCTTCCTGAAACAAAGGATCAGTAGGCCTCTTCCCTATCACCATCTCCAGCAAGAGGATTCCGTAACTATAGACATCTCCATTTCTTGACACTCCATTGCCGAGACCATACTCTGCAACATTAAGAATTTGCAGTTAAAGAAAACAATTAAACCAAGGGGCTAAAGGGCAGTGTAACAATAGTCAAAGAGTTAAAAGAATACTACGTACTCAGAAATGTAAGCATAGCAGATACACAACAATTAAAAAATATAAATGTTCAGGTATGAGCTATCGACAGATAATGGAGGATGAAAAATTAGGGACCATTATGCCTTCCAACAAAGCTCGCTCATATAAGAAATTCCAAATTTGCTTTATTGACTAACGTAGAATGTAGTGTTCATATTTATATAGGAAAGCTTGAAGCCGACTGGTATGAGCTGCCTTTTGATCTATTAATTGCTCTGCAGGGAACATCTAATATGATTCTTGTTAGAAATTGGTAGGAGGCCCAAAGTGTGGCAGCCCATTTTCTTACCTTAATATCTCCCTAAGCCCAAACACCTTGCCAGGCCCAATTCCAGTTGTGTAGCCGGTAGCCATGTCTCTTGTTGGTGATTTAAAACGGAGGTATTGATTGGTGTACAGCTCAGCATCCTATCCCTTGGTAACCGCTTTGTGGTCCCCTGTTGCTGCCCCCCTTTTCTATTTGAGCCGCCATATATATATTCAGCCTTCGTCATTTGCAGCTGTGAGAGCATCTCCAATGATGCAACTCTATACCTCCCTCTAGCTACCTCGTTTTTTGTTCCTTTTACACTTTTTCAACACTCTAAAAAAGTTTCCACTCCAGTAATCACCCTCTATACAATCCTTTAAAACCTCAAATCTCTTTCATCACAACTAACAAACTTAACTACCACCATATTTTTCATTTTTTTATTTCTATTTTCCCAACACTATTGTATTTATATTTTATATTATATATTCTATGAAAAAAATATTGTATCTTTTAATTATTTTGATTACTTTCATCTAAAAATATACGTCATTTTAATGGTCAATTTATGTTTATAATACATTATTATTATTATTATTATTATTATTATTATTATTATTATTATTATTATTATTATTATTATTATTATTATTATTATCCTCTCATATATTAAGAACACGAGACAAATGATTTCCTTTGGTTGAAAATAATTAACAATTAATACACAAATTTCATTAAAAAATAGACATATTTCAATTTGATCAATAGAACAAGTTTACGATAATAATGTAAAAAAAATATGTATATCAGTAGCTTGCAACGGTAGGAAAATTTTAAATGACAAAGTTAGTATAATTAAAGGAAACCACACATTATACTACTAATATTTATTTTACAGTCAATTACTTTTTTTAAACTGTGTGACATGTCAAAGAGAATAATTTTTTGAAAATTGAGGAAGTATATGTTTTAATAAGTTTTAAAATTACTTTTATCTCAAAATATATATCAATCTAAAGGGAATTTTATGCTTAAAATACAGTTTTATTATTATCATCTAAACATAACTCCTACCGAAGAAGAGAAAATAATTTTTTAGCACCAAATAAAACATATTAAATTAATAATAATTTTGCCCGGAATGGAGGAAGTATTTTTTACATTTTATCTTCTATTGAAATAATTTTATGTTTTAAGAAATTCAATTAATTTTATCTAAAAATATATATATATTTACAAAACTAATTATTTTACTATAATCTCAATTAAATCTCTCCATTACAAAAAAATATGTAAACAACAAATATGAGTATCATACACATGAGAGGGTTGGAGACAAAAAAAAAAGTTACTATTCCTTCCATGCCTCCCTCTAAATTTAGAGGAATGTTTAGTTGGTTTTAGAGGAAGAGGGTGTGATTGGGAGTCCATTGTGGGATCAAGGGTGGGTAAAAAACTCTAAAAATGATTTAAGAGTGTTGATAAAAGCATCCATTGTGGATGCTCTGAGAGGAGCGGGATTTAGGAGAAAGATAGATACAGAGAGTATCTTTGAGGGCTGTGAGCAGAGAAGAAAAATTCCCCCGTCAGTAACCGTCCGTCTCTCCCTTCATCTCAGTCCTTCTGTCACCGTAGATTTAGGTGGTCTTCCCTCTTCGTCTTCTTTCTTGGTGAAACAGTGAGTTGAGGGATTCCTTTATCTGGTGGGTGAGTATCGGTGAAGGTTTGTTTCTGTTCTACCGTTCTTCCTGTGAGTGTGCCGTGAACAGAGCGTGTGAGAGAGTGAGCTGAGAGAGCCTCGGTTTGGGTGACGGGTTACTGGGTTTGGTTGAGCTGTTGGATCACCTTCGTCGTTCTTGGTTGCCGGAGTGGGTCTCGCCTGATTTGGTGGCTTTGACCTTGGCATCTGGGTTGGTTCCCCATTTGGATTCGTCGGTGGATATTGGTCGTGAAAGGGTATCTGAGCCTAACGAGAAGCATAGCCGAGGTCCCTGACCAGTGACGGCAAGTCGAGTTCTATAACACGGCGCTTGATTGCTCTTGTTCGTGGCTTTACAGTTACTGTTATTCCAACTGTTTTGTATCAGCCTTTATTTCTCGTTTAATACTTAGTGTATTAATCTCTGCTTTATCATCCCTGTTATACTGCTTTGTTCTGTTAGTTTCTTGGGTAGATCTCCGCAGTGTATTTCCCAACTGTTTAAATCATAAACATGTTGGTGAAATACTGGACTGTGTTTCCAGAATATTAGTATAGATTACTTACTGTTAGACCCCTTGAGTGATTAAATGTTATCCCTTCCCCGGTTTGTAATCGATAGGTGAGGTTGATTAGCTATTTTGTAATAGTTAGTGTTATCCGCGTTTTTTTAATCTTGGGTCTGTAATTTTATATTCTGGTTACTCCGATTCTGTATTTTGGAACTGTTCCTGGCGTTTTACGTGTAGTGGTAAAATTACACAACAGTGGTATCAGAGCCACCACCCGTGTTCCTGTACGGTGAATCGGTAGAGTCCCCTTCGATCCAAACTTTTAGAAACTCTATCCTAGAGTTTCTTGGTGAGCTTCCGTTACCCTTGCTTTATTTTACGATGTTCGTTATATCTGTCGATTGATATAGCTTCGTATTTTATGTGCTTGGTTTGTTGCTCTGTTTTGGATGGTTTAATTAGTGTTATTTATTTCTCCTGTTATTGGTATTTTTCCGTAAATCCTGTTTAGTATTTTAGATCTGTTTGCTGCTTGTTTGTTTTCTTGAGTTTTAAAAAATCAGTTTTTTGAAACTTGGATATTCTGTGGCTGTTCTGTGGTGCTTTGGTTGTTATATTTTGTTTCTGTGATTATTTTTCCAAAAATGGCTTCATCGTATGCTTTGGAACCCTTTAATGGCAAAAGAAACAATGATAGGGAAAACAATCAAAATCAGAACCGATGCATAAATCAGAATTATGGAAATAGAAATAGAAGCAAGAGTAGGTCTAAATGGAAAACTAAAGGTAGGAAATGTTATAACTGTGGAGAAATGGGACACGTTAGGATAGATTGCCCTAATCCTAGAAAGAAAAACATGAATCAAAGTCAATATCTGAACCAGCGTAAAGACTGTAATGTGGCTTGTTGTGAGAACGGTGTTAATGTTTTTGTGGTAACGGAATTATGTGATGATGCTTTGAATTATGTGCATTCTTTGTTTCCTTGCGAAAATGAATGGTTAGTGGATTCTGGTTGCTCATTTCACATGTCACCTTATAAAAACATTTTTTGCTCTTACAAGGAATTAGAAACTGGTTTTGTTTCTGTGGCCAATGAGAAAATCTGTCATATTGCTGGAATCGGTGATATTTGTCTGGAATTTGATTCGGGAAATGTTTTTTCTTTGAAGAATGAGAGACATGTGTGTGCTTTGTGCAATAACTTGATGTCTTGTGCCGCATTAGAAGATGATGGGTTAGAGGATAGATGGGGTAAGGGTATGATGAAAATTACTAAGGGCAATTTGGTAATTTTGAAAGCTGAAAAACAAAAGAACTTGTATGTTTGCAATGCAGTCCCTGTGTCTTTTATTGGAAACCAAACAAATGCTTTTAAGAATGAAAATTCTGATTTGTTGCATAAAAGACTTGGAAATTTGAGTAGTAAAGGCTTAGGAATTATTAACAAAAATGAATGTTTTGTTGATGATGAGATTTCTTGTGTGCCTTTGTGTGATACTTTTGTGACTTGCAAACATCGTAGGGTTAGTTTTTCGCCTCCCCCTCTGGAAAAATTCTCTTTTAAAAATCATCTTGAGTTGGTCTATGCGGATGTGTGGGGTCCTATGTGTGCGCCCTCACATGGTGGGAATAGATATTGGTTATCTATTGTCGATGACTTTTCAAGGAAAGTCTGGGTTTTTCCTATGCAAGATAAAAGTTGTGTTTTTGATGAATTTAAAACATGGAAACTTTTGGTCGAAAATCAAACCGGTAAGAAAATCAAGAAACTTAGGACGGATAAGGGGTTAGAGTTCTGTAACGGTGAGTTCGGGAGATTCTGCGTGGAGAGTGGGATTGATCATGAAATATCTTTCCCTTGCAATTTGGCTGAGCGTATGAATATAACTCTGTTAGAACGAGTGAGGGTTATGCTTGCTTCGACGGGTCTTCCCATAGGCTTTTGGGGAGAGGCGGTTGTGTCCGCCGCCTATGTGTACAATAGGTCCCCTTCTATCCCGCTTGGTAATCGGTGTCCTGAAGTTGTGTTTTCTGGTTGTGAAATTGATTTTTCGAACTTGCATGTTTTCGGTTGTGCTGCATACATTCATCGAGAGAATAACAAACTTGAACCTCGATCGGTTCGTTGTGTTTTCTTAGGGTACTCGAAGAGGGTGAGAGAGTATAGACTGTGGATGAGAGATGAGGATGACGAGAGACTTGTCATGTGTAGGGATGTAGAGTTTGACGAAACTGAATTTCCTTACTTGTTGCCTGCTCAACCTGTTAATGCTATTGTTGCTCCCCCTCCCCCGGCTCCAATTGTGGTGGAGCAACCCTATGTGTTGGACTCTCTTGATGAGAATTCGTGTATGCTAACTGAAATTGTGGGAAAACGTGAAACTGTGCTTGCTAATCCGGAAATTGTTGGAAAAGAATTTGAACTAAATGAGGTGGATGAAAATGTGATTGAAATTCCTAGACTTGAAAATTTAGGTGCGTATCAAATTGCTAGTGGTAGGCCTAGACCTTTTGTTAGGAGGCCGTCTAGTTTTGATAGAAATTTTCACATTTCCTCATTTGTGCTTGATATGCTTAATTCTTTTAACAATTTGAATGATCCCATGATTTACAACAATGGTGCTTTAATATGTAGAAATCCTAGTGATTGGTTGAATGCTTTAATGGTTAATATTAATGATTTGCATGTGAACCATTCTTGGACTTTGGTGCCCCTTCGTGTGAGTGGATTTACTTATTTTAAAGCTAGGTTGGTTGTAAACGGGTTTTTTCGAAAACAAGGGATTTTGATTAAGCTTGCTTTAGTTGCCCAATTTGATTGGGAGGTTGAACCTTTGGTGGTAACAAAAATTCAATCTAGTTTTGAAATGCTTGATTTTGATACTTGTGATTGATGGTTTTGTTTTTTGGTTACCCAAAAATCCCCGACGTACTTGGTGTGTGTCGTGGTATCTTTCTTGTTCTTACTTTGTGTTTGAGAATGAGTTAGATTGGCTTACTTTGTGTGAGCGATGGTGATTTCCTAAATTCCATGGGCTATTCTTTGTGATTAGTTATGGTGTATCTTGACTAATTTTGCTTTGTGTTTTAAATTAGTTAAGTGTTGTCCCTGCTTTGGTCCTCCTTTGTGTTGGATCAAGTGCAGGGCTAAGGCGATGATGACACCTTTTCTGTTAAATATCCTCGAATTCATTGGTTGGAACCGACACTTGATCCAAGGTGGAGATTGTTAGAAATTGATAGGAGGCCCAAAGTGTGGCAGCCCATTTTCTTACCTTAATATCTCCCTAAGCCCAAACACCTTGCCATGCCCAATTCCAGTTGTGTAGCCGGTAGCCATGTCTCTTGTTGGTGATTTAAAACGGAGGTATTGATTGGTGTATAGCTCAGCATCCTATCCCTTGGTAACCGCTTTGTGGTCCCCTGTTGCTGCCCCCCTTTTCTATTTGAGCCGCCATATATATATTCAGCCTTCGTCATTTGCAGCTGTGAGAGGAGCGGGATTTAGGAGAAAGATAGATACAGAGAGTATCTTTGAGGGCTGTGAGCAGAGAAGAAAAATTCCCCCGTCGGTAACCGTCCGTCTCTCCCTTCATCTCAGTCCTTCTGTCACCGTAGATTTAGGTGGTCTTCCCTCTTCGTCTTCTTTCTTGGTGAAACAGTGAGTTGAGGGATTCCTTTAGCTGGTGGGTGAGTATCGGTGAAGGTTTGTTTCTGTTCTGCTGTTCTTCCTGTGAGTGTGCCGTGAACAGAGCGTGTGAGAGAGTGAGCTGAGAGAGCCTCGGTTTGGGTGACGGGTTACTGGGTTTGGTTGAGCTGTTGGATCACCTTCGTCGTTCTTGGTTGCCGGAGTGGGTCTCGCCTGATTTGGTGGCTTTGACCTTGGCATCTGGGTTGGTTCCCCATTTGGATTCGTCGGTGGATATTGGTCGTGAAAGGGTATCTGAGCCTAACGAGAAGCATAGCCGAGGTCCCTGACCAGTGACGGCAAGTCGAGTTCTATAACACGGCGCTTGATTGCTCTTGTTCGTGGCTTTACAGTTACTGTTATTCCAACTGTTTTGTATCAGCCTTTATTTCTCGTTTAATACTTAGTGTATTAATCTCTGCTTTATCATCCCTGTTATACTGCTTTGTTCTGTTAGTTTCTTGGGTAGATCTCCGCAGTGTATTTCCCAACTGTTTAAATCATAAACAGGTTGGTGAAATACTGGACTGTGTTTCCAGAATATTAGTATAGATTACTTACTGTTAGACCCCTTGAGTGATTAAATGTTATCCCTTCCCCGGTTTGTAATCGATAGGTGAGGTTGATTAGCTATTTTGTAATAGTTAGTGTTATCCGCGTTTTTTTAATCTTGGGTCTGTAATTTTATATTCTGGTTACTCCGATTCTGTATTTTGGAACTGTTCCTAGTGTTTTACGTGTAGTGGTGAAATTACACAACAATTCTTAATTGAAATATGCAAATACAAGAAAAATAGTCAAATACCTGGAGGTGTGTACCCAACAGTTCCTTCAATTCCGGATGTGCTACTTATATTTGCATTGGAAAATTCAGGGAGAAGAAATCTTGCCAGCCCAAAATCACCAACACGAGCAACCATATCTCTATCAAGTAGTATGTTGCTTGGCTTTAAATCACAATGTATGATAGGATAGTCAGAGTTCTGATGAAGATACTCGAGTGCACAAGCCACATCGATGGCAATACTAATTCTTTGGAGAAGGTCAAGTCGTGGAACCTCATTCGATGTACTAGGACTTGAATGTAGCCACTGATCTAGACTCCCATTTGGCATGAACTCGTAAACTAGAGCTTTGAAATCATTTCCTTGAAAATCAACACTTGAGCAACAAGTTATGACCTTCACAAGATTCCGATGTCGAACATGTCTCAAAGTATTACACTCTTTGACGAAACTCTTGAAGCCCCCTCGACGTTGGAGGTTTAATACTTTGACAAAGAACAATAACACCATCTTCATCAAGGACTCCTTTGTAACAGAGGCAAAGGCACCCACACCAATCAAATTTTCTGAAGAGAACCCATTTGTTGCTTTGAGAAGCCTTTCATAAGACACCTTCAAGAATGAATCTTTTAAAACAAATCACGGTGGTGATCATTTCTTTTCTTTCTCGCACCAACAAAATAAGAAGAATGACAAAATCGCTACACCCACAAGCGTGGATGCCATCGAGATAACTACAATGAGTGTAACAGACAATTTTAAATCGCCGTCCCTTTGAGTCCTTGAAACTGCATTTATGCAATCGAAGTGTAGGCATGCCCCCGCAAAGTTTGTAGTTCCCAACAACTGATACTGCACTTGAATTGGCAAAGACTCCTTTAATTTCATCGGCACCTCACCCTCAAACTTGTTGAAGGATATATCCAATTTCTCCAAAGGATTGTCCTCGAAAAATCTTGGAATACGTCTAGAGAAGTTGTTATGTGACAAATTGAGGTCTCGGAGAGCTCTTATGGAACTTCGGTGGCGTGGGGATCCACGAAAGAAGTTCTTTGCCCGGGTTTAAGAGTTCTAAGCGAGTACAGCTACCAAGGGTACTCGGCAAGTCACCCGACGGTAATTCTCATCCACGAAAGTTGTTCTAAGTTTTTAGGCCGCCAACCTCAAGCTGGAATTTGTCAGGACAAGCTGGTTTCGTCCTAGGTGCAAAGCAATTGAGAGTGATGAAAGTTCAAAAGTTGTGCAGGTATTCTTCCACTCAGTTTATTTTGATAAAGCGTTAAGTACTGCAGGTTATGGCAATTCCCTAAACTCGTGGGTATGATGCCCTCTAGCTGGTTGTAGGACATTCTGAGTTGAATTAACAATGACAATTGCCCTATAGAATAAGGAATTTTACCAAAGAAATTATTATCAAGAAGATACAATATTTGTAAGTTTTGAAGATTACCAATGGTAATGGGAATAGTGTGTAGAAACTGATAAAGTTTAGGAATAATGGCATAGCCTTTCCATTGATATTGTGAACATATTTATAGGAGTACAATACTTGCTACACAAGTTTAACCTAGAGAGTCTAAATACAAGAGGGATTAGGAAACCTAAATACAAGAGGGATTATGAAACCTAAATACAAAAGGAACTAGGAAACCTAAATGCAAGTAAATTAGGAAAATAAATCTAAAGATAATTAGAATATATTACACATATATTATATTTACTAATACTATAAATATAATATATATATTAAATATATTATATTCTCTTATATGCTCCCGCAAGATGGATCACCGTTAGGAGAGACAAATCTTGAGAAGAATATGCGGACAGAGTGCGAGTTGAAAATGAGAGGGTGATCGGCAGCCGGTGAGGAGGGTCGGCGAGCTGGGTCTTCCGAGGAAGACAAGTTGTTGAGTGAGGGGTCTTCGGCGAGCTGGTGAGAGCCTGGTTTGCTGAAGACATGGTTTGCTCGAGGAGCGAGCTGGTGGAGGGAGAGTCGTCGGCGAGCTGGCGAGAGCTGGGTCGGCCGAGGAGTCCTGAGTTGCTCGAGGAGCGAGCTGGTTTGAGAGGTCTCCGGCGAGTTGGTGAGAGCCTGGTTTACCGAGGAGACATGGTTTGCTCGATGAGCGAGCAGGTGAGGGAGAACTTCAGCGAGCTGGTGAGAGCCGGGTTTGCTGAAGAGTCTGTGAGTTGCTCGAGAAGCGAGCTGTTGAGTGAGGACTTCAGCTAGCTGGTGAGAACCAGGTTTGCCGAGGAGTCCGTGAGTTGCTCGAGAAGCGAGCTGGTTGAGGAGTCTTCGGCGAGCTGGTGAGAGCCTGGTTTGCTGAAGAGTCCGTGAGTTGCTCGAGGGGCGAGCTGTTGAGAGAGGCTGAGCCGATGAAAGCCGGGTTTGAAGAGTGAGTTGCTCGAGGCGAGCCGCTGAGGGAGGACTGCAAATTTGGTGAGAGCCGGGTTCTTTGAAGAGTCCGTGAGTTGCTCGAGGAGCTAGCAAGCTGTTTGAGGGAGGACTGCAGCGAGCTGGTGCGAGCCGGGTTTGCTGAAGAGTCCGTGAGTTGCTCAAGGGGCGAGCTGTTTGAGGGAGGACTACAGCGAGTTGGTGAGAGCCGGGTTTGCTGAAGAGTCCGTGAGTTGCTCGAGGAGCTAGCAAGCTGTTTGAGGGAGGACTACAACGAGCTGGTGCGAGCCGGGTTTGCTGAAGAGTCCGGAGTTGCTCGATAAACGAGCTAGTGGAGGGAGGGCGGTGGCAAGCTTGCCTTCCGAAGGAGGGAGGACGAGCTGGGTTTGCCAAGGATGCCAGAACTACTCGAGAACGAGCGGGTTGAGGGAGGGCGTGTGGGGAAAGAGGGGCCTCGGCGAGCTGTTGAAGGAGGGAGTTGGCGAGCTTGCCTTCAGAGGAGGGCAAGCTGGGTTTGCCAAGTGGTCGGGATTCTGCGCAAGGAGAAGGCTGGGTTAGGGAGGGCGTCGGCGAGCTGATCACAACTGGGTTTGCCGAGGAGTCCTTGGAGGTGCTCGATGAGCGTGAAGAGGGTTTTGACAAGTGGTGTGATAAACAATGAGGTGCCAAGGTGTAGGAGGGGCGTGAGGTGTGGTGAGATGAAGGGTTATGGTTACGGAAGTCTGGTTAAGGGTGGCTGAGGAAGGTCCTCGGCGAGCTCGTCAGAGCGTGGTTGGCCGAGGTGTCCTTGTTGCGTAGGGGGAACTTGGCGTTTACCAGGGTGATGGGTGTCGGATCTGAACGTTGGGTTTGGTGGTCAGATCTGGGTTGGCAGCAGATTCGATGTAAGGAAGATATATGGAGGCAGAAGGTTTGGTTGAGGGTGGCTGAGGAAGGTCCTCGGCGAGCTCGTCAGAGCTTGGTTGGCCGAGGTGTCCTTGGTGTTGCGCAGGGGGAAACTGGGCGTTACCTGGGTGATGGGTGTCGGATCTGAACTTTGGGTTTGACGGTCAGATCTGGTTTGGCAGCGGCTTTGGTGGGATGAAGATATAAGGAGGCGGAAGGTTGGTGGTTTAGCGGTGCTAACAGAGAGGCGGTTGAGGAAGGACCAAGGCGAGCTTGTCAAAGCTTGGTTGGCCAAGGTGTCCTTTGGTTGCTCAACGGGAGGCCGGGTGGAAACCGCTTGGCTGTGGAGTGTCGCCGGATCTGAACGTTGGGTTGGTTTGGTGGTCAGATCTGGGTTGGCGACGGCTGTGATGGGAGGAAGTTTTAGGGTTGAGGAAGTATTGAGTTTGCGGAAGATGGTGGTTGTAGGTTTTAAGAGCGAGGCTCTGATACCATGTCGAAACTAATAAAAGTTTAGGAATAATGGCATAGCCTTTCCATTGATATTGTGAACATATTTATAGGAGTACAATACTTGCTACACAAGTTTAACCTAGAGAGTCTAAATACAAGAGGGATTAGGAAACCTAAATACAAGAGGGATTATGAAACCTAAATACAAGAGGAACTAGGAAACCTAAATACAAGTAAATTAGGAAAGTAAATCTAAAGATAATTAGAATATATTACACATATATTATATTTACTAATACTATAAATATAATATATATTAAATATATTAAATTCTCTTATATAGTGCCTGTGAATTGGTTGCCCTGCAGCCCCAAAAATTTTAAGTTAAAAAGATTACCTATTGATGAAGGGAGTGTTCCATATAAATAATTTAGTCCGAGATTTAAAAGCTCAAATTGGGCAGAGAAATTCCCTAAAGGGTTTGGTAGCATCCCCTGGAATTTGTTATTTACAAGCTCCAACGTTCTTAAGTTACTGCAATTGGACAAAGAATTCATAAATTTCATTTCATCATGTTCCCCACTTCCAAGATTATTACTACCCAAAAATACCCATTTGAGATTTTGTAAGTTCCCAAAATTAATTGCAACCTTTCCATGAAAATGATTAGACGCTGCTTCAAGGATTTCTAAATTTGAACAATTGGATATTGAGGGCGGAAGGAATCCGGTAAAGTTATTGGCTGCTAATTGAATTATATTAAGATGAGGTAACATCAAACCTAAGCTTGTGGGAAGAATGCCCACAAGTTGATTACTATTAAAAGAAAAAATCTCTAGCAAAGAAAGATTGTAGATGGATGACGGGATGGTACCAGTGAGGTGATTTTCTCCTAATCCAAGCCTTCTTAGGCTTCTCAACTTGTGGAAAACATTTGGAATGCTTCCCCCGAACTGACAACCAGCAAGAGATATACTTTCTAGGGACGTGAGATTCCCAATGAAGGGTGGAATACTACCTGTAAAATTATTGTAGTGAAGGGCAAACGTTTTGAGCATCAACAAAGAACTAAACTCTCCTGGGATTTTCCCAACTAGCTTATTGTTGAAGAGGGCAAGAATCGTGAGGTTGGTGCAGCGTGACAAGCTTGTCGGAATTTCTCCCCCGAAAGAATTATTGCAGAGTATTAGTTGTTGTAATCTAAATAAACGACCAACTTCACGAGGTATTTCACCACGTAGTGCATTGTTTTGGAGTCGGATATCTCTAAGAAAGCTCAGGTTTCCCACGTGAGGAGACAACGAACCATCTAAGCCACTAGATGAAAGATCCAAGGCAATAACTCTTCTGTGACGGTGGCCGCATGTAACACCTTCCCATTGGCAAAAATGTAGTGTATCGTTCCAAGAGTTCATAACCCCTAGAGGGTCATGAGAAATTTTCGACTTAATGGCCAGTAATGCAAGACGATCCGTATCGTTTCCACCAACGGTAGCAGCACCAGTATGGAGGAGATATCCAACATGAAGGATATAGAAAAAAAGAAACATGGCTATGGCTATTTGTCTCGACTTCAATTATGAAAGTTGTATGTTAAAAAGCATTACAAGTACATAATTAATTTATATAGCTAGGTTCATGTGGAATAATATGTAAATTTCAACCGTCTATATTGGTTCTAAATACATTTGTACTACAGAAGAAGTGGCTTAATTTCTTTTTCCACCATAAAAACTTTTAGAGTGATATTCACTCCCACTTAGTCATGTATTGGGTCATGTTGGTGGGGGTTTCTACTTTCTAGACCACTATAAAATACCAAGACATATAGAACTTACATACAGTTTAACTTTGAGTAAAGCCACATATACAAAATTTATCTCAAATTTCATTTACATCTCACGCTTTAGGAGTTGTACATTTTGACCCGCGTACAACACTTTAAAGTATGATGTACATGCATTCCGTGCATAAATTCTGTACATATAGCATTTTCCTTTGACCTTTTACCCACATTTCTTTTTGCTTGGGCTTCTCTCTTCCTATTTAAGAGAGATCTAATGAAAAATGGAGTTGCAAACTTTACCTGTATCCTGATATCTTACTTTTTTTCAGTAGAGAAATTAGGATTAACTAGTTTTTTACTCGTGTGTTAAACGCACGTAAGACATCTTATTTACTTGAATTATACATAAATAAAATAATAAGTAAAATAAAAAAGAAAAAAATTAAAATAATAAATTTAGGAGAACCGCTGAAATAAAAATATATCATTGTAAATTTGTACTAATCAGATTTTCATTGCTCATTATAACTTGTTTGGATTGATCTGTTTTACTAACATGAATAAGAGTGATATTTTGGAGACTATTGTTCTCTATTTTTACAAATGTTATTGTGAACGAATTTTCTATAATTTATACTGATTTCAAGAATCAAAAATTGAGTGATTCAATTACCCATGTGATACTTCAGCTGCTTCTGGTTTCTATATTCATCCAGCATTATCTACAATGTAACAAATATAGTTGTTACATTCAAGGTAAAGAAGTATGTGAAGAGATATTGATCATAACATTAACATTTTTTTTATTTTTAATTCACAAAGCAAAAGTTTAACATGAAATGTAATCTAAATTTTGAAGGTTAGATTTATTTAATGATGATCTATTTTTAGTAAGTGAATTTATGCGAGAAATTAAATGTGTCATGTGCATTAGCCATTATATAGATATCTAGATTGCTTCACGAAGTGTCCTTTTCAGCATGGAGGGAAAAAAATTGCAATAAAGACAGCGAGATTAATTATTTAGCTAGGTGTCATTTGGTAACCATGATTAAGGCCAAATAGTATTCGATGTTTCGTTAGCCACTACCGGTGTTGGTTCCGATGTCAGTTCCAGTAGCAGTGCTGGTGGAGCCCAGATTTGGAAAATTTTGGAAAAGGACATAAAAGGGAAGATGACACTCAGATCTGGAGGGACAAGGAGAGAGATGGAACCCAGTGGAAAAATATGTGTATTTTCGAACACAAGTCCTTTGGGTTTTTTTTATTTCGGTTAGACATCTTTAGGTTTCTAATATCACAAAGTTATGGAGTTTATAGGGCGAAAATATGTATTTTACATAACTTAACAGTTAAACTTAACACTTATAAAAAAGAGAGCTAAATTGCAAGATAACTTTGGTACAGTGATCATTCAGAAAATTTTGAAGTCTAAGTGACCTAATTGCAACCTTTTGTAAAGTACAGTGACCAAAGGTGCATTTTGCCATTTGCAAATGGCGGGTCAACCCGCCCCAAATCCACGTGAGCTCAACATGTTTGACCACCCTTCTACTCGGCTCATATCAACACAGTTCATTAAGGTGGCAGGGCGGGCTAGCCTAACGGGCTTAGCCTGTTTTGACAATTTTAGCTGCTTCACAATGTTTTTTGGAAATATTGTGGGCCGGTCCATTTTTTTATAACCCCTTCAGACCTGTGAATTTTTTTTTTCAATCTGAAAAAGTCACTTTTTGAGGAAAAATGTCTACGATATTCTTAATGAATCGAAAGCGTCCTACGGAAGTCACTTATTCGGTGCATCGCATTACATCAAATTTTGTACCGCGATACATCAATTTTTGCACCGTAATGTATCAATTTAATTTTATAATTCAATTTTACACCTCAATGAAATAATTTTTGTACCCCGATTCATAAGTTTTAATTACTGGATCCAATTTTGCATAGCGATACATAAAATATTATCAAATTCCTTTCTGTGCCACGATACAAAATGATAATGAATCAGATCATGTCATCTATTTTCTTCTTTCATCTCGTTTATCGTAAGTCTTCTTCTTCCCCTTCCTCCTCCGTATTCGTCCTATTGAAAAATTCTTCAACTAAATACAGTACAGATCCATTACAGTTTCGTATATAAAAAATCAAAAAAAAAATATTTACCTTTTGGATGTGTTTCCCCCAAACCCCCTTGACCTTACCGAGTAGGTTGATCCACATTTCGTTGCGCAGCAATTATGATTTTTGAATCAAATCTGTTTATCGAAGATGTTGAAGAAGACAATGAAATTTTTAAAACAATATTTTAAAAATTGGTCTTTTATAAGGAAAAAACAAAACGAAATACCCAAAAGGTTATAAACTTTGTAAATGAGACCAGCCGTAATTTGAGGCAAGTGTTTTGTACGTTTAAAAAAAAAGAAGGCAGTAGAATCAACGAGACTAAATAATCGGTGAAGGGTTTTCCTAGGAGGGAGACTAAATATTCTAGGCAACGAAGACATTAACGTCAGTCTTTTCATCATAGAAAAAAACAAAAAAAAAGGCAATAGAGATAACTGATAAGATCATGAGACTAAATGATTGATGATGTCCCCCACCCCCCATCCGGGGAGAGAAAGTTTAGAGCAACTTCATTTTTATTTTTTCGGGCCTCTTCATATTAAGAAAAAAAAATCATATTGGGAGAATTCTTTTTAAAAATCCAATTAGATGAGAGTAATTTTACTTTTACTTAGGATGATAAATTTGGGATAAGAAAAATTGATCAAAGAAGGGACGGTATGATACACTGCTTGTCCAAAATGGACGCGACACGCAGGGAAAGAGTGTAAAAGAGGTTTTGTAGGTCCCCTGTTTAAACTCTTAAGAGGGTGGCTCAGTGGTTGAGATGCGACTTCACAATATGTGAGTTCAATTGTTCTGTGGATAGCAATGTACCATTGGGGGGTGGGAGGAATTTTATTTATTTATTTACCTTGCATTGTACGTCCCAAAAAAAATTTTTAATTTTTAAATTCAATTGTTTTCTATATGTATTTTATAGATTATTTATTATTTAAATTATAAATTATATAATGTATGAGTAATTTATTATTTATAAATTAATTAATGTTTTAATTTATAAATTAATGTATTTATACGAAATATTCAAATATTAAATATATTAAATAAAAATAAATTTATTTATTTGTTTGGAAGTATAAAAATAAGATAGAAATGTAAAGTTAATGAGGTGACAGTAAGACTTAGTTAAGAAGATTGTTAAGAATATGAGAAATGAGAAGATATATTTTTAAATGAAATAAGAAGGAAAAAATAGGTAAGTGACAATATAAAGATTCGTTTGTTTCACGGAAAATCATTTCCAGAAAATGATTTCTGGAAAATGATTTTCGGAAAATTAAAAGATTTCATTTTCAGGTGTTTGGTAAATCTTTTGAAAATATGTCAGAAAACATTTACGGGTGTTTGACAAACACACGGAAAATATCACGGAAAACAATAAATGAATAAATACAAAAATAAAAATAGAAAATAAACAATGTTTAGGATATCCCTAGAAAATCAATAAGGACCATCTTTTTTTTAATAAGGTCCATCTTTTTTTAATCTCATAATTACAAATAATTTTTTGGATAATTAATTGATATGAAAAAAAAATCATTTTAAAATAGAAAGTAAACAATGTTTAGGATGTCCCTAGAAAATGTTACGAAAAACTATATATGAATAAATACAAAAAAAAGATATTATAATATTAATACACATATTGAATATAAAATAGTGTTGAACTTTAAGTAATTTTTCTTTAGTATGCACAAACTTTATTTATATTTCTAAACAATTTATTTGTTAAGTGAAATATTATATATGTAAGTAAATATGTGCAACTGTGAAAGGGGCGAAGGGTACCTGAATATTTGGAAAATTACTTATGGAAAATGAATTTAAAAGTCATTTTTCGAAGAAAAAAAAGTCTTCATTTTTCGTTGACTCAGAAAACTTTTTACATTAATTTCATTTTTTTAAGATTACCAAACACTAAAAAATAAAAATAAAACATTTTCTAAAAATCATTTTTCATGAAACAAACAAACCTAACTATACGTTGCTTTGTGCATTCAAAATCGGTGGCTATGGCTGTGGTTATGATTGTGACTTGTAATTGGCTAATTGCTTGTGCGTACACGTCGAGATGTTTTATGAAATTTTGATTGATTTCATTTCAACACTGTCTCTCATCAACCATTTTTACATTAAGATGCCACACATACCGACCGTAGGATTCACTTTTAATCTCACATCACTGGTTGTGAAACCTTCCTCTTTTGTACTTCAAAATCTACAGGGAATGATATACATACGACAACCTACGATGTTTCCTCTACCCGATAACTTGAGATATAAACTACTGTATTGTACTGGCATCATGTCATTTATTCCGGAAATTACGTGGTCACTGATCCGTACCCAATGAGTGACTTGTTTGCCACCACTACAAGTCTAATTTCTATCAGCGTTTATTTACTCGCTCAAATCATTTAATAAATAATAAATATATATAATTAAAATTTTAAGTGAACATAAATAGATATGCCTATTTGTGTATATTAATTATAATAGGCCAAATGATCGCATCCATACTAAAACTCATTATTTTCCTCTTTTAATTTTGTTTTTATCAATTTATTAAAAAATCAGATGGTGTGCAAGTGTACAACACACATATATATTCCGGGTAATGCTAGGGTCACTCTAATAACACTTAATTTTAGGTATCAAATGATGTGGCTTCTTATGTGTCATATTGTTAACATAACTTTTTAATTTATAGTGAAACTCATAAAATACCAAATAAAATGACACATTGAAAACCACATCATTTGATGCACAAATTTGAGTACTCAGCTCTAGCATTACTCATATATTCCACCGTTTCTAGAAGCTACGATGATATTCTAAAGTGGTAAGTATGATTAGTAAACTTTAAATTTTCTTGTTGCACCGTGTTCACTGAACGTGGTTAAAATAAAATCAATTTTTGTGTTTTCTTTTGTAATTCTAACAGTGATGACTATTTTTCATAAATGTGTTTGAGCGAGTTTTAGAAACTGAACAAAATTTCAAATATTTGACAAATTAAAGTTTTCACGTATTTTATTGATTGAATTGAGGGTTACAACAACAAAAATACATAATTGACATAAGAGATGAGCAAACATACATATTTATTATTTCTTCTCTTTTTTTGGTGAAATCAATGTTTTTCTTTTTTTTTCTTTTTGTGTATTTTTTGTTAAATAATGAAGTTTTTTAATTATTATATTTATTTTTTAATTTTTTTAATGAGTAGATGGGCGCACATGTCCATTTATTACTTGCTCATATATGCACATGATATTAAATTGACATTTACTCGTCTGTCTATTTAAGCTCATTGCTCATATGGGCACCGTCCATATTCGCCCGTTTGCCACCTCAAGCCCCGACAAACATATTAAAAAAAGATAATTGATTTTATTATAAATATTAAAATAATGTATATTTTTTAGATACACATATGAGAATGAAATCCATCAATTAAAGTGAAAAAAAAGTAAATATAACTTTCATTAAAAAAGATTAGAAAGTTGACACTATTTTTGAAAGAGGTAAAAAGAAAAGATGGACTCTTTCTTAGAAACTAAGAGAGTGCGTATTTTCCTTAGAAACCTGCAACAGTGGTGAGTTTAATCTGGTTTGGTTCAATATTTGGAAGAAAAGAGAAAATCGAAATCAGACTAATAGTCTGGTTCTCAAAAAATTTAGAACCGAAATCAACCCAATATGTATAGGAACCAACACTTTGGTTCAGTCCAGAATCAATCGAAGATGTACAAGAACCAAGACCTGATCAATACTATGGTTTTTAACTGTTTAATGCAAAGAAATAATAAAATCTTAAACTTCATTAAAAGAATAAAAAACATTCAATAATAGTACATTCCTCAATTAAAATTGTCGAAATCTATACTCATAGCATAACGATCCAGTGAAAAAAAAACAAAAAATTAAAAATTAAAGAGTAGAACATAAAACAAAATAGACTAAATAGGAACTAAAATGTATTGTTGGTGCTAACTAGGAATAGAACTTGTAACATGGAACTAGTGTTGAAGGAAGTCATGAACTTTGAGTCATTGAGATTGAGGAGACGGTGCACAGCGTAGCAAAAAAAAAAAAATAGCAGTACAAATTTACAAAGTAGTTATTTATATTTTACAACTAGTGGTTTGTATTTTGTAAGTAAGAATACTATATTATATTATATATATATATATATATATATATATATATATATATATATATATATATATATGTGTGTGTGTGTGTGTGTGTGTATTGGTCCGGTCCGATTCCAAAACCAAATTATAAAACTCAAAGAATTAATTGCGGGCCGATCCCCTTTTCTAAAATTGTAACCGGTACATGTGAGAACCCCGCTTCGAAACGCCTGTCGTCCAATGTAAAAACGACAACGTGTCTGTTGATTCTTATGTTAAATTTATATCTGATCAGTACATTACATTAGTTTTATACTTCAGTGGCTAATCGGGCTGCGTATCGATTAGCGTGGCAACTGTGTATAGAACTTTGCTTTGTATAGTTTTTATAGGACTTTTTCAGGAACATCGGAAGACCACTTCTCTGCTTCACCGGAAGACCTGCTCAAAGCTTAAGATCGGTAGACCTCGTGTCCAGCTGATCTGCTTCTACGTGTCCGCTCCAGATCAAAGCTAGCTGGATTAATTCAAACTTATTCTCATATGATATTTGAATTAATCCAAGTCTTTTCCTGACATGTCAAGCCGCCGAAAGCAACTTTCCGAAAAGCAAAAATACTTTTAGCCGAGCGATTAAAAAAGCGGTGTCCCCTACTTTACGCTTCATCTCTCGGATCGACACCAAATCGCCCACTTTTTTTGAAGATCTCGAAATGATTATTTGCTCTAGTTATCGTGAAGACGAAATTCCTTTGTGACCCCATGCATTTAATGCATTTATGAAAAAATGTTGAAGTCTTCGTCTTCTCCAACGGATCTTTTGAAGTGCACACGCTTTAAATCTGCCATTGAAGGCGAAAAAAAAAGACAAGCATGCAGAATCAATCGAACACTTAAAGAATTGCTCTAAATCTACACAACTCCAAGTCTTTCATTTCGGTGCATTCAATAGATCCTCAACGGATCTAGAAGTCCTCGTCAACAACAAGAAGGCTCTTCAACATTTATTGTCTTATTCTTCTTGTTGTTTACTTCCATTAACTATATACGCACGAATTAAATATCTTGTATTCTGAGATATTTAATTCCCTAGACAAACACAAGTCAATATTTTTTACACGATCCATTAGGGATATTCTTTGTAATTGATCTAAGTGGAAAACATAGTGCACAATTTAAATCAAGGTTATTTGCCTTGGTGGTGGGCGTAGCACTCATTATAGTGTGAATCATCCCAAAATACTTGTGTTATTTCCTTACATGCTTTAATTATTGAGCTGCTCGGTTTCATTGTTTACTTCATCCATTTCAGCAGAACTTAAGTAATCTGTAAAAGGTCTACCGGTAGTCCTTATCGGCAGACCTGGAACAATTTTCTTGAAGGTCTTCCGCTACTTGATTCTTTTCATAGATTGCAAGTAACTTTCAAGGAACTTACTTTAAAAGTTTTAAAGTGTTAATAAGCTATTCAACCCCCCCCTTCTAGCTTATTATTGTGCTCATTGGGACCCACAATTGGTATCGAGCCTTACTCTTGAAAACAAGTTTTTCCAAGATTAAACTCTTGAGAGATACGACATAATGACACAAACACACTATATGCTGCCTACATCTAATGCTAACCACGTCCCAATATTGGACGAAGGACATTTTGATGTATGGAAGGATAAAGTAATGAGATTCATGAACTCTATTGACAACAGATTATTATGGAAATGTGTCCTTTGCAGGTCAACACGTACCAATGAAGGCAAATCTTCTAGCCTCCATCAGGAACCTGCAGAAGTTCCTAAAGAAGAATCGAGAATGGACGGAGGGCGATAGAAAGGCTGGTTGAACTTGACGACAAAGCAATCAATATAATCACCGACTCTCTAGATACAAGCACCTACCAAGTGATTCGATGTACAACTGCGAAAGAGATGTGGGAAGCTCTTGTAGAATACTTGGAAGGAGACCAAGACACAAGAGACAACAGAAAATATACATACATCCAGCCGGTTTGATTCTTTCAAAAGGATCCTAAGGAAACCTTGAGACAAGCATACGATCGATTCGGTGAGGTAATAAATAGTTGCTTTTCTCTTGGTAAGGCGTATGACAAAAAGGAAATGAACATGAGGTTTCTAGGCTCTCTAGGTAGCTTATGGCATGTGAAGACCACGGCTATGAAAGAATCTAAAAACTTAAACGAGATGACTCTTCGTAGTCTCTACGCAAGTTTAAAGATTTATGAACTTGAAGTAAATCAAGCTCTAGAGCAAGACAAGCGGTTCGAGCGTGTCTCTGCCGACCATGGTCCAAGAAGAAATCATTGTTGAAAACAAACCTACTACTTCTTCGGTGAAAATGAATTTTTTATCCGATGAACAATTTGCTATGTTTGTTAAGCGTTTTCAAAAATTTGCAAAATATGGAAGGAAGAACACTCACCAAAAACCTTTCGGGAAGATTGGTGAAAGCTCATCTAAGGAAGAGCTTGTGTGTTATAAGCGTAGGAAACACAGGTCATTTGCCTCAAAATGTCCTAAGCCAAAATTTGAAGCATACAGAAAACCCTCTTATAGAAAATTTCAAAAACAAAAGGGTATGTTGGTGAAGATATAGAAGATAAACAGGTTGCTACATGGTTTGAAAGCGATTCGAGAAGAGGAGGAAGAGGATTGTGAGCAAGCTAACATATGCTTAATAGCTCATGATTCATGTCCTACCTATGACTCGAAAATGAAGTTGTAGTTTCATCAAGTCCTTTGGACAAAAATGAAACCAGCGGTGATAACTTCGATAGGAAGAACTTCTCAAGGATAATCGGGATATGCTTGAAGAATTTAATTCCTTTAGAGTAGCCTACGTTAAAGCGGCCAAGAAGCGTGAAACTTACGGTTGAGAAATCTTTGATGGCGGTGAGATTCAAACCCTCAATAGCTGTCAACAAGATAATATCAAGCGATGGAAGAAAACAAATTTCTTCATGACAAAATTGATTGTCGGTGAGCACATCAAAGGACTAGACCAGAGAAAATTGCCTTGCAAAGACAATTGACTCTGGAATAGTTCAAGGATCCATTTGAAGAAATCCTTACAAGCCAAAAATCTAGCAATGATAAAAGCAGGCATAGGATATTCGGATGTATCTCTTCAGACAATCTCTTACGTCAAAGAGAAAGGAGAATCCTCAGCGCTAATGATATATCTTTCTCTAAGCAGACATTTGGAAATATGAGGGAAGCAAGGCCTTGGTTACTCAAGTGTTCCTTATGTTTACCACTAAAGTTCACAAAGGAAAAGCCAAAATGGTGACTCAAATGAGAAATGCGAGAAGGTAACGGTAGAAAGTGAAGTCTAGGCAACAACAACTATGCCAAGGCAAAGTCTGGCTGACGGTAGAACGCTAAACCTCTAGGTAACTATCAAGTTTGTTTATGAATCAGGCAAGATGCTTTACTGTTGAAGGTAAACTTAAAGGTATTCTACCGAATCCTCGAAAAGGTTCTCAACAGAAAAGCTAAAGCTAAGTGCATTGGTAACCTACCTAGGAAGAGTCGGAAGAAACCAATTAAGTCTACCGTCAACAAGCAAAATTGAAGAAAATGAATGTCAAGAAAAGAAATGATCATAAGCACTCTTCGGTTCAAGGCTAACAGTTCTCTATGGTCTTTCCATTTATGTCATTCTTGTCATTGCTTAGGCCATCGGCACGGAATGCTGCTAAGGTTCACTCCAAGATCGAGAGACCTAGTTCTCTCAAGGTCAACGGTATGGGTTGCAAAGGTTGCTAATCCTTAGGACCCATATAAAGGGTGCCTTGTTTCTTTAACTCTTTTGCAGGAATGCTTCATGGCTATAGAGTCGAGAAAACAAAGACATCGGTACCTAGGCGATTGGGTGTTCAAGACACATATTTGGCTGGGAGCAGTCTTCTTCTGAATATAGGCTGAAGCAAAGGTCCCACGGTTATTTTCGGAGACAATGCAAGAGGAAAGACAATTGGATATGGCTCGATTACTAGAGGAAGTCTCTCCATCAACAAAGTTTCTCTAGTAAGTGGTTTAAAGCACAATCTTACGAGCATATCACAGTGCGACAAAGGACTTCTATGCCAATTCAACTCCAACCGGTGCCTCATCAAAGCGGTGAATCATGCTCTACAATCTTGGCCAGGCAATAGACAAGGAAGCGTCTATGTCGTGGACTTAAATCTTCTAGGGAGATTCCTCAAACTTGTGTCTAGTAGCCAACAATGTTCGTGACAACGGTGGCTATGGCACAAGCGTCTCGATCACCTCAACTTCAAACACCTCTCCAAGCTCTCCAAAAATGGGCTTGTCGAAGGTCTACGGTGTCTGCCGATCATGACGAGTTGTAAAGCTTGTCAACTAGGAAAACTTTCCAAGTCTTCCTTCAAAAGAAAGTTTGTTTTATCAACAAGCAGACCTCTTCAACTACTGCATATGGATCTCTTTGGACCTATTACAACGACCGGTATTTCGGGAGACAAGTACACACTTGTAGTAGTCGATGACTACTCTAGATTCACTTGGATTGAAACTATGACATCTAAAGATGAAAGCGTATGATCTAGTCATTGCACTTTTTAGAAGACTTCAAACTCAAAAGCTTGAAGACATTTGTGACATAAGATCGGACAACGACCGAATTCAAAAACAATGGTGTAGAAAATCTGCTGCGATGACCATGGGATCGGCCACAATTTCTCTGGTACTCCTCAACAAAATGGTGTAGGCTGAGCGGAAGAAACGAGACAACGATTGAAGCGGCTAGAACAATCTTTGTGAAGCTAAACTTCAGAAGTATTTACAGGCGAAGCGATCAATCTTGCTTGCTTTACCCAAAATAGATCACAGTAAACAAGTTTCATAATAAAACTCCATATGAAATATGGAGAGGAAGATCCCAAACATTGGATTTCTTAAAATCTTCGGTAAATGTTTTATTCTTTACAATGGAAAAGAGTATAGAGGAAAATTTGATGCAAAATCAGACGAAGGAATTTTTAAGGTATTCCAAACATTCAAAAGCATTTCGCATTTTCGATAAATCTAACTTAAAAATCTTAGAATACGTGCATGTTTCTTTTGATGAATATGACTTGTTAGAGCCTAGAATGGCTCGAGCGTTGCTAATGATTCGATAATGATGAGGCAGTACAAATACGACATCTTCTTCCAATCCTTATCGAACGACAAGCGGAGATCCCTCAATATCGGTAACCCTTCACCGGTGAAGAGACCTCTACCGATACCGATAACAACTCATCTGTTGACCACTGAACCCATCTCTTACATTTTACCCCAAGCACCTTTAGATCTCTCATCCTTCTTGTTCACGAGAAAATGAAAGTTTTGAAGACTCTATTTCTTACGAACAGATTTTGGTGAATCTCCTTCTCAACCAACTCGAGAATTCTTAAGGGAAGAATCCACCGAAGTGATCTTCCTCAGCGTTATTGAAGCAAGAGATCATCCCATTTCTCAAATCATTGGTGATCTCAATAAGGAGTTAAATGCGAGAAATAAGGTTCGAGAAGAAACTTTGTTTGCTTATGCATTTGTATCGGAACTCGAACCAAAGAAGATTGATGAAGCCATCGAAGATCATAAGCGGATTGAAGCTATGCAAGAAGAAGAACCGGTTTGAAAGATGTAAGGTGTGGAGCTTAGTTCAAAGACCGGCGATCATCCGGTCATCGGCACCAAGTGGGTATTCGAAATAAAAGAGATGAAGATGGAAATGTCACGAAACAAAGCTAGATTGGTTGCTCGGGGCTACAGAGCGGGGAAGAAGGAATTGACTTTGATGAAACATTTGCTCTGTTGCTAGACTAGAAGCAATCGAGAATCTTTCTAGCTTATGCCTCGTTCATGGACTTCAAAGTGTATCGGATGGATGTTAAGAGTGCCTTTACGAATGGTGATCTTCAAGAAGCGTATCGTGGAACAACCTCAGGGATTTGTCAACTCGAGACAAAGCGGACCACGTCTGGCTCAAGAAAGCTCTCGGCTGAAGCAAGCTCCTAGAGCTTGGTATGAAACTCTATCCAAGTTCTTAATTGAACAAGGATTCGTGAGAGGAAGAATCGACACTACTTTATTCATCCTCAAGCACAAGGCCATTCTCTTACGGTACAAATCTATGTGGGCGACATCATCTTTGGATCAACTAACCAAAGCTGTGAAAAGATTCGAGAAGGCGATGCAAAGCAAGTTCGAGATGAGCATGATGGGCGAACTTACCTATTTTCTAGGGCTGAGATACAACGGACTTGAAGGAATCTTCATCGGCCAAACCAAATATGCGAAAGGAACTAATCAAGAAGTTTGGTCTTGATTCGGCCAAAGGATTTGAAACTCCAATGTCTACCGTCATCTTGACAAAGATGAAAAGGGAAAGCAAAGAGAACATGACCAAGTATCGAGGAATCATAGGTTCACTTCTTTACCTTCTTGCTAGAGACGACATTATGTTTCTTTGTTTGTGTTTGTGCTAGATTTCGAGCGGATCAAAGGAGTCACATTTGCTTGCCAAGCGTATCATCGAGATATGTTTCAAAAACAACAAATCTAGGCATCGGTATTCAAAATCCAACAACTTCAATTTAGTTGGATACTCGGATGCAGATTATGCGACACGCAAAGTGAGCGGAAGAAGCACCGGTGGGACTTGTCAATTTCTTGAAACAGGACTTCGTCTCATGGTCTTGCAAAAAAGGATCGTGGCAAACTCAACCACGAAGCGAGAATATATTCTGCAAGCATTTGTTGCTCTCAAGCTGCTATGGATGAAGCAACAATTGGTGGACTACAACATCAAGGCCGCCCAATCATGTGTGACAACACATCGGCTATCTCGGTCTCCAAAAATCGGTGATGCATTCAAAGACAAAGCACATTGATATTCGTTATCATTTTCTCAAAGATCATGTGGAAAAAAGGTAACATCGATGCGGAATATGTTCCAAGCGAGCATCAATTAGCGGAGACATTCTCCTACAAAACCCTTTGGATGCCACCGGTTTGCTTATTTAAGGAGAAATCTTGGTATGATTGATCCTCTTTGCTTAATTTCAATATTTTGATAATGTTTCCTTCATCTTAGGTAGACCGATATTAGACTAATCGGAAGGCGTAAGTTCTTCCTTTAGGAAGACCTAAAGGTTAGTACTCTTACTTAGTCTATTTTTACGCTAAAAGAGGTTTCTAAAGCAATAAAAGGGGTCAAGGACAAAATTGGTACTTAAGAAAATATCTTAAGTTCCGCTTTTCAAAGCGATATTTTCTCGCCTTTAAATAGTCCTCGAACCGTCATTTCCAAACTTCTGAAACTCCTTGACCGAAACTTTTCTCTCTCTCTCTCTCTCTCTCTCTACTACTTCACTTCATGAGTTAAGTTCTTCTTCTTGTTTCTTCTTCTCATCTTCAACAATGGTGCGTTTTCTCTACTCTACTCGAAATTTTCTATGTAGGATTACGCATTTTACGTATAAACTTAAAATTCTTTTGGAATTCTAACCGTCATTTCGAGTTTATACGATGAATTAGCCATTGTTGTTGTTATAATCACTGAATTAACGATCGTTTTTGCTTATTCATTTGATTCTTATGAAAACTTACATTATGTTTTTCTTGAGTGTGGTTTCTCTAAACATTCTAGGGTTTCAAGTTTTTGGTTGAAAATTTCGAATTATTTTGAAAATCTTTGAAATTCCTACTTGTTTAGATGTCTAGATGAAAAGCCCTAACTTTTATTTTGTTTTTCTTTCGAGGCAAGAACCTCAAAATCCAAGCGTGATGGAAGGCTTTTGACCACGAAAAGTCATTCCTCCCGAGTTCAAACATCAATGCCGGGATATCAACCTATCCTGCCACTCACATCATTGTCGCTTTGGACCCCAAGCTATACATTCTGGCATGTGCATTGACCTTACGTCAATCAATTCACATGGCTGCGGTGTAAAAGCTGCGAGGATATGGGCGCCTGCAGGATTACGCCCTCTTACGCCTCAACGACAAAACTTACGATATCTTCTGGCGAAGAATTTTATCAGCGAATGGAGCTCATGAACAGGGCCTTTCTTCGTGGATGGATTCGAGGCCGTCCATCTCGTCACCGCCAAATCTATTTCCACCATAATTGGCGTGCATTAGGAGCTATTTCAGCAACCAGGCGAGGCTTTACATGCGCAGGAAGCCATGAGGGAAGTAGATGCTCTTCGAGAGCCTCGAGGAAAATGCTCGGGAACTTGTTCCTCTTGGCGTCTGCACGACCACGCCACCTTCTAGACAAGGGGCTTCTATTCAAGTGGAGCACATGACATGTTTCTTGCCAGACAGATCAAGCGACAAGTGCTATATTTCTTCGACTTCAACTTCGTCTCAGCCCAGGGGGGCTCATCATCTTCGACGAGCTAAGCGTGGGTGGAGAAAGCAAGGGCAACCCCACTTGCAAACGCCCCGTCGTCAAGACTTATCAACGCCCTTCTACCCAGGGATGATGCAGGCCATCAACTCTTCTTTGAAAGAAGATGAGTTATATCACGGTGGCGAAGGACAAACAACTCAACCTCGTTTTTTTCGGTAAATACAGAATCACGAGAACAAGCCGAGTGCGAGAAAGGTCTACTTGGTCTCTCTTGACAAAGTGGCCAAGCTGACTGCACCTATCTTGGTCACCAGCTTCAACATGGAAGCACACGTAATTTGGAAGCAAGTCCTTCAAAAGGCCTACGCCAAGTTTAATGAACAAGTGGCCACGGACCTCCATCTTAAGGCCAAAGGAGGCTGGGCGTGGCGAGATTCTTTGCTAAGATCCAAAATAGCGACCAAAGGCAAAGCCAAGAACAAGGCCGGGAAGTGGCAAGCTCAAGCGAAGAGGCGAGGCCAAATGGATCCGTAGGGAGATGAAGGAAGGCCCAGAAGAAGAAGGCACCAGGCCAATCTAGCTCTCCTCTCCTCCATCTACCCAAGCCAAACCCTCTGCCCAATCCGGCCACCTCCTTCACCACCTCCTAAACCTAAACGAAGGAGATTTCGTAAAACCTTTGAAGAAGACCAGCCCAAAGCGTCCCTCCAACCTCTTCGAGATGAGCGGTGAGTCTCCTATTCATTGTAGGAAAGAAAAACTACTAGGTACCCAATCCTCTACCGCCAGCCAACCCGACTACCTCTACGTGCAGTGCCTAACACTCAAGCTGTCAACCCTTCAACTATACCAACTACCGAACCCCGACCAAGCTACAGACGCCCAAACCATACATCGTCAACCCTTCATCTATTCATACGAGTCATCTACTCGGAGGAATTCTACCACCTCAGGAGTCTATCCCTCGGGAGGAGCCTCAAAATCGGGAGGAGCCGAGCGCCCAGAACCCCAACTCCTCCTCCTCCCTCACCCTTTAACTACTCACGACCCATCCACGCCCTCCTCGCCACCCCAATCCCAACCAACTTCTTGACCACACCACAACCCTTAGACCTGCTGTTTGCCTTGCCAAGTTCCTCTTGAACTTTTCGTCGATAGCGAGATCTATTCACCTCTTCTCATCAACCTCCTCAACCTTCTCAACCTCCCCAACCTTCTCTTCAAAACCAAAATTCCTATTCTACCTGCCCTTCTTTACGGTTCTCTAAAGAACCCATTCCCCAATCCTCCCACATCGGTGAAAATTTTGACGACATATGGAAGCTGCTGAATTCCCCACCAACTCCCCCTCCACCTCCCCTATAGCCCTATCCTCTTCCACCAAAACCATACCAACTCCAAGACTCTTCTTCTTCCGCCTCCCAGAACTCCCCGCTCTCAAGCTTGCCGGGCTGCAAGCTTGGGCTGCGGACTCGCCTCTGCCGACACAATTCACGTGGCCAAGCCTCTAGCTTCCAATCGGCCGGCCAATCTTTGGCCAATCTTTGAAGTTTTGTCCTGCTTAGATGCCATCTACCGGCGGTTAGGCGAACTCACAAGCATTCTACCGCTACCGTGAGCGACATCGGCGCCAAGGCCAGCGATAAATCTGCGCAAATCATCTTCGACAATTTCAAGAGGATGTCCTGGACTCGTTTTGGGACGGATGACAAGGCACGACTTCACCGATGTCAAGATCAACATCGCGGCTTCAGCGAGATGAAGGCCGTCGTTATCATCGGTTCCATTTTCTACGAGCTATTCCACGCCATCACTCTCCATCTAAGCCACGATCGTACTCTATTATGGAACTCAACAACCTCGCTTCGAAACTCGCTCATGACGTTATGAATGCCAACCAGGGATCGTGATCCGCCATCACGGAGGAGAAACAAATGAGATCTATCAACGTAAATCGATGGAAGAGAACACCGTCTTCGTGAAGAAGCTGGACTACCGTTCTCGTTCCACGACCTCCGACCGATGCGATGCATAGAATACCAAAGAAGAATGGAAGAGCTAGAGCGAGAAAGAAGAAAAGGAGGTAGACAAAGGCAAAGGGAAAAGACCTTGGTAGCTTTTGTATCTTTTCTTCCCTTTCCTTTGTATTTATCTTATTTTTGAAAACTGTCAAATGTAAATACGTGATGATTACTTGCTTTTTCAAAAATTATGTTGTTTAAATTCTTCTTGATTTATTGTTTATCTATATTAGAATTTAAACATTCGGTTTAAATTGATTTAAGCTGCTGGCGATCTGTGCTATTCTTTGACTCTCTTATTCTTGTATGCACTTAGATTAGTCCCTTGCATCCGAGGTGTTATTACTTTAATAGAGGCATGTCTACCGATTACGTAATATATAAACTTTCTCGGAGACATGCTATTATCTATTAAATAGCTTGTTTTAAAACACTCATTTGTAGTAATGATGACCGGATATAAATAGGAGGAGATTGTTGATTCTTATGTTAAATTTATATCGATCGACATTACATTAGTTTTATACTTCGGTGGCTAATCGGGTCGCAGATCGATTAGCGTGGCAACTGTGTATAGAACTTTGCCTTGTATAGTTTTTGTAGGACTTTTCGGAACATCGGAAGACCACTTCTCGCTTCACTTGGAAGACACCGCTCAAAGCTTAAGATCGAGACCTCGTGTCCACTGATTCGCTTCGTGTCCGCTCCAGGATCAAAGCTAGCTGGATTAATTCAAACTTATTCCCATATGATATTTGAATTAATCCAAGTCTTTTCCTCGACATGTCAAGCCGCAGAAAGCAACTTTCAGAAAAGCAAAAATACTTTTCGTCTGAGAGCCCGAGGTAAGCAAGAAAGGCATCGCCCCTACTTTCTCGCTTCATCTCGATCGACACCAAATCGCCCACTTTTTGAAGATCTCAGAAATGATTATCTGCTCTAGTTATCTGTGAAGACGAAATTCCTTGACTGATAGCCCCATGTATTTAATGCATTTATGAAAAGAGCTGTTGAAGTCTTCGTCTTCTCCAACGGATCTTTTTGAAGTGCACCTGTTTTAAATACTGCTATTGAAGACTGGAACAAAGAGACAAGCTGCTGTACGAATCAATCGAACACTTAAAGAATTGCTCAATCTACACAACTCCAAGTCTTTCAAATTGCACTCAATAGATCCTCAACAGATCTAGAAGTCCTCGTCAACAACAAGAAGTCGCTCTTCAACATTTATTGTCTTATTCTTCTTGTTGTTTACTTCCATTAACTATATTCACATCTAATTAAATATCTTGTATTTACAGATATTTAATTCCCTAGACCCAAACACAAGTCAATATTTTGTACACGATCCATTAGGGATATTCTTTGTAATTGATCTAAGTGGAAAACATAGTGCACAATTTAAATCCAAGGTTGACTGCCTTGGTGGTGGACGTAGCACTCATTATAGTGTGAACCATTCCAAAATACTTGTGTTATTTCCTTCATGTCTGCTTAATTATTGAACTGCTCGCTTTCATTGTTTACTTCATCCATTTCACAGTAACTTAAGTAATCTGTAAAAGGTCTAGGTAGTCCTTATCGGCGGACTGAACAATTTTCTTGAAGGTCTTCCACTACTTGATTCTTTTCATAGATTGCAAGTAACTTTCAAGGAACTTACTTTAAAAGTTTTAAAGTGTTAATAAGCTATTCAACCCCCCCCCTTCTAGCTTATTATTGTGCTCATTGGGACCCACAGCTTCACCAGCTCAATTTTCAATGTCTAGTGTGGATGATCTTTCAGGTGCTTCCATGAGTAAGGTGTTCTCTCAGTTAGTTAAATCTGAGGTAAGATAACTTATTGGATAATACTACACAGTCCGGCTTCTCTTTTTTTTAACTGCTATTTTGCTCATCAACTGTGAATCTCCTCTCTCCCATCAAGCAGAAGACGTATGTTTAAAATTAGTAAAAACAACACAATGCAATTAAAAAATGAGTGGATGTGCTGAAGAGGTCCTCAGTCCGCATGTTGATTTTGAGAAGAGGCTCCTGAATCAGGCTAGCTACATGGATTATTGTTGGTTTGTTTTGTAAAAAAGGAAGAGCGATGTTTGGGTTGGTTGATATTGTTCGTCTATTAGATAATAAGTTGCATTGTTGAGTTTATTATGTTTTTCATGTCTGATCATACAGTAAACAAAATAGGTTCACAATAAGTACTTGTTGTTTTTTCTTTAATCCTATTCTCTTAGACTTAAGGGTTTTTGTTATCTTATTACTTGGATTTCAAGTTAATAGAGTTACATTCTGCACGAATATGGTTCATGTAATTTGGGGACATATTTCCATAAGTCAATGATAATCTTCCATGATGGATCAGTTAATATTTTGTGGTTAAGTTATTGGATGGTTTGAGTTAATATTTTGGTGTTAAGTTATTGGATGGATTAGTTAACAATTTTTTTGTGGCGATTTCTTCATGTTTACTGATTCGCCAAAATTGGACGGTAACAGTCTTGGCATGTGAAGAAAATTTCACTTCAAAATGTAGCAAGCTGAGAGAAAATTTCACCATAATATAATGGCCCGATTTTAAGTAAGGGAAGAAGAGGGAAACAAAATAGCTGGTCCCAGAGAGAGATAGAGAGGAATTATAGTGGGAGTTCCGCTACAAGATCGCTACGCATAAACCTAAGCAAACATCAACAGCGCGCGTATGAGCCTTTTCTTGTACCCATTTTTTCTTGAATCGTGGAAAAGGACCAAGATGAAGGCAAAGTTTTTATGTGGTATACATCTATAGTGTCGACCTATTTCGAGTTATATTGTCGATGGACTCTTTGTGAAAAGGTTGGGATTAAGTTTCATTTATGAGAATGATGACAACTATCTGCAATATTCAGCATTCTAGTGGTTTATTCTTCTCACAAATTCAACACTTTATTTTCTGTCCTAGATGTATTCATGTGTTTTTAATTATAGTTTTATTCTATTGTATCCAAGTACTTGCTGTTTTATTCTTGTCGTATGATCCTTGGGGATAATATAGAAAATTACCAGCGTCAGTCTTGAACGCTTACGCTAGGACCTTTTCCTACAAAATCTTAGAAAACCCAAAGAAAAGGCAAGGTTACATTTTCCTCACAAGTGTCAGATCCAAAGGTAGGTACTAAGAAAGATATGTATAAGTTGAAAGAAGATAGTCTTAGTATATATTCAGATGAATCATATGCCAGAAGATCAGCACTCTTGTTCCAGACATTGGAGATCAAGGTTTATTAAGTTTGATTATGACTATTCTTTGTATGTATCCTGACATGTTAGACATGTTTGCATTTGTTTTGACAGAGAAGTGATTTGATTTTGTAGGTATTGACGAGCCCGAGTCAGTTCATACATCTTTAGCTAATCATTTGAGATCCATGCTGCTCAATTCATGGAATGTGAGAAGAAATGTTGCATTTACAGAGAATGCACAGAGCACGGAGAAGAAAACTAATTGGAGAGACATGTTGAGGTTACTAATTGATTTTGACATTAATTGTAAGTTTCTTAGCTACTGATCGTCAGTGATGATACATTTTGAGTGGCATAGGGCTTCATGTGGAAACGGGTTTGAAAACATCAAATATACACAACATTATCACTATTGAAAAGATACTGGGTGGACAGTTCAAAAGGATTGTCACTTCTTTGTTAAACTCTTATGTTGATGATCATTTTATGGTAGACAGTGATAAGTGTGTATTATGACAGAAAAAAAGTTTAAAAAACTGTGGAAGTAAGCCTAAATCAACATCATTCATCAACAAAGTTCAAAGCAATCTGCCATACCAATTCAACAAGTACTTTAAGAACCACAAATAGATAGACAACAACTACAAACACAGGCTAAGCTAACCTCATAACTTCAACGCCTTGCCCTGTTTATGGTCGGTTGCCTCTGCTCCACTGTCTTTCTCGTGCTCCCCAAAATATTTCTGACTTTTCTGGTAAAATGAACTAAGGAGCATTCCCAAGAACTTAGTAGCCTTTTTATAGTTCGTTACTTTGGCGTTAATTGTCCCCTTCTCTCGCGCCAGCTGCTTTCCATCATTCATTGTATGAAACGGCTACCACCATTACCTGGGAAATATTTTTTACAATTAATGCAGGCTAGTAATTGTAATAATGGGCCAAGCTTAAGGTAATTAATGGACTGATGTAGGCGGTATCTGTGTGGGATAAGAAGAATTGGATTTTTAGCCTAATAATAATTATCTAGGGTTTAAATTTACAATTTTTTAAATTAGGAACTAATTAAACAAGGCTTAGTACAGATTTTGGTCACTCTACCTTGGGGTGATTGACTGTTAAAATAGGTTAGTGGACTTCAAAATGTTGGTTATTTATGCTAATACCGTTAACTTTAATTTTAATTTTTGGTCACCAATTGTTGCTCCGACAATTATTCTAACATTTGATGACTTCTTTTCTCATGTATGTAGTTTCTATATGAGAGGCTAAATTGATTGAGATGTGTGTGCGAGTGTCAGTGCGAGCATTGTCTCATATTCAGTACAATGAAGATATTTAGTATTGGGTGGAAAAAAATATAATTTTGATTAATTTAACACTTACTTTGTCGTCAATGATTATCATCTTTCGAACTTTGAAAGAGAGGCTTAGAATCCGTTTGTTTCATGAAAAATGTTTTCCAGAAAATGATTTCGGAAAAATGATTTCTAGAAATTGAAAAGATTTAATTTTCACTTGTTTGGTAAATCTTTTGAAAATATGTCGGAAAACATTTTAAGATGTTTGACAAATACACGGAAAATGTTACAGAAAACAATATATGAATAAATACAAAAAGTATATTCTAATCTTAATACACATATTGAATATAAAATAGTGTTAAAATTTAAGTAATTTTCTTTTAATAACCCTCAATTTAGCCTTAATGGTGTCAAATCAATAAGGTTTATCTTTTTTCAAGCTCACAAATATATATATTTTTGATAATTGATAGGAAAATTTGTTTTAAAAAATAAAATTAATAATGTTTGAGACGTCCTTAAATAATAATATGATATAGTGGACACTAATTTTAGGATGCGGTGAGTATTTATTTTTACGTTGATCACATTTTCCTAAAGTTACCAAACACTTAAAATGAGGAAACCTTTTCCGGAAGTTATTTTCCGTGAAACAAATGGAGCCTTAGTCCATATGTTGTTTCTAACCTAACTCACAAAACTCTTAATCGTGTAGTGAATGACTTTTGATTTATTTGTATTTACTTAATATTATATATATATATATATATATATATATATTAGTTACTAAACCAAACCAGTTTTAGATTGTTGAAGAACTTTTTTTTGTTTGTGTTTATTTTGGAATTCACATTGTTTTATTTATGATAATTTACATTTAATATGTTATATTTTAATGTTTGATATTAATTTTAAATTAAAATATTATTTTTATTGTTAATGTTGATTAAGTTGATTAAAAATAATTTATATAAATCACATAACTGAATAAACCAAAAAAAAAAAAAAAGAGCAAGAGAAAATTGACTCCAACGGACACATATTGCTCACAATTGCATCATTTGCAACATGAATTTGCATGATGCAAGAGTAAATCTTAATATTTATCAATTAGTTATGACTTACATTTCCGTTCATAATAATGCTTTATATTTCAATATGGTATTCCTAACTTTAACATATTAACATATATGTTATGTTATATATTGGATGTATACAATCTCTGCGTCAATCACATAGTATCAATTCAATCATGTACATGTAAACATACAAGGCATACTCTGTATAGCCTTCTTGTACTCTTACATAATCTATCTCATGGGTCCGAATTCTTTAACAAAATAGTTAGGAAAGGTAAATTAGTTGACAATTTGACCATTATTACCATTATCTATAAACAAAACATCTACTTATATGTTTGATAGCTTGACCAAGTACAAGGTCGGTGTTCGGCTTGGAAAAAGGCAGAAACTCTAATAAGTTGATTTTGCAAAGGTCATTGTTACGAGACTTTTGAAAAATGCAATTTTCGAGAGAATTCAAGAATCATCTAGGGTTGGACAATTCTTCGGAACCAATGTGTCCTCCGGGACCCTAATTACTGCACAACAACCAGGATGTAATACTGAGGAAGCCAACTTACTAATATTGTCCTTGATGTGCTCTTGTATCTCTTTCGCATTAACTTCACGTTATGAATGAGCCCTCCATGAGTTATCATCACTCCTTTAGCATCACCAGTCGATCCTGATGTGAATTGCAGAAAACATAGGTCATCTGCACTTGGTTCAAATAATCATTATTGTTGTTTATGTGCGCTTTAGAATTCTTAATCAAAGAATTTGTGTGTATCCATGGAAGATTGGGCCATCGCGCGAGTTTTTCCCAATGTTTTGTATCTTCAAAAGTGTTCCGCCTAATGTTTTTCTTCTAAAACTAAATTGTGAACGCAACGCACGCGCTTAACGCATCAACGCAGTTTGTAACTAAATTTATGAACGTATGTCCCTCATATTATTTTTAATTTGAAAAATTGATGATTTGGAAATCTAACAATGTCATATTCTACCGAAACTACCATTGTTATGCTTACAATCACCCCCAAACACCACTCCTAACCACCACCACCACCATCCCTCGCAATCGCCACCGCCAACCACCACAACCAAAAAACGTGTTCACCTTGTTTTGCTAAAACGAAAAAATAAAATATCTTTAGCTTCCGTTAAGTCACCGTTAAAATTAGATGACAAGTTAGGGATAGTGACGAAATTGCATATATCTTTAAAAGTATAATGACAATTTCGCTTGAAAATAGTACATAAAGGCAAAATGTAACAATTAATCAAAGTACAATGGCAAAATTAACCATTCCCCCAAAAGTTAATTTTGTTATTTGATTTGATTCCTTTTTTAATTCTTTACTCATTCCTTCAAAATAACTAATTTGAAAAACACATCATTTATAGACACATCATCATTAAGGATTCTTCTTAAGGAAGAGGAGCTTCTTACCGAGTCTTATAGTAGCAATAGGTAGCTATAAAAAAGGAATGGAAGGCATTTCATAAGGAAATGGTCTTAGAATCCACTTCTTCCTAGGATTTCTTCTATCTCTGGAAATAGAAGTGGTATTGATGTCTAACGAAAAGAAGTTTTCACTGGGTAGATAAAATATACCAGGAAGATTCTTAACTGAAGATTACAAATGCGAAGTGAAGCTATCAAAGATTTCTTCAAACCGGATCTCCCATTTCTTTCGGGATCACGATTAGAACCTATGGCACTTAAGGTACAGGATCTAGTAACTTTAACAAGTGTCGAATCAAACTAAAAGAATTGGCTATCGATATAGATGGACTTCCTCTACTGACTAACTACTTCTACAATTCCATTTTTCCGCCCAGATTTTTTATTTGATTTGATTCCTTTTTTAATTCTTTACTCCTTCCTTCAAAATAACTAATTTGAAAAACTCATCATTTATAGACACATCATCACACAAATTTGAATTTTGCTTTTTACAAACTCAAACTCAAATTCAATTTTTTGAATATTTGAATTTTTAAATATTCAAATTGAAACCAAAACCCATGTGGATATTTAAAAATATAATGATTTGGAAATCTCACAATGTTTTACCGACTGACCGAGTACGAGTGTTTTTGTCATTTTAGAAAATATTGAGTGACATTTGTAACGATAATGGTAGGAAGGGGAAACTGATAAGAAATTCAAAATATAAGACGAAATGAATAGAATAAAAAATGTAGGATCTATATTTAAAATAGGTACAAGTCAAGGGATCAATTTATTATTTAATTATTCATGAAATTAATTTGCTTATGACAAATTTACTCTTTTGGCCTTAATTCATGACAAGTTATTTATAATATTTATGACAATTTTTTTTCTAATCGTTATTGTTTAGCATGATAAATTTACGTGTATATATTGTCCTTAACAAAAGACACAAATTCATCAAATGATTCTTCATTTTTTTCATCTTCTTGACATTATGACACATTTTCTTAACTTATTTCTCTTATTTTATTCATGGGTAATAACTAAACATGCTACAAATTTGCTTAATATCTCGATACTAACTAGCAATTCTATTACTATAGATACAATTTTTCATATAAATCTTATAATGTCTTTCCCGAACATATTTAAGAAAGTAAAACCATTTTTTTTAATATTGAATAAAGTTTTAGTGTCTCAACCGAGTAAAGGTATTTTTGTTATTTCAGAAAATATTGGGCGACATTTGTAACGCTCTTGGTAGGTTGAGGAAATTGATAAGAAAATCAAAATACAAGACGAAATGAATTAAATTAAATAATGTTGGACCTAACTTTAAAAAAGGTACAAGTTAAGGGATCAAACTATTATTTAATTATTCATTGAATTAATTAGTTTATGACAAATTTACTCTTTTGGCCTTAATTAATGGTGAGTGATTTATTAAGTTAAAGGGTAGGTTTGTCCATACATTAAGTTGTAAAAGACAACCAACACTTTTATAAGTAGTTAGATTAGATTAGATTTACAAAGGAAACCATGTTCATGGTGAGGTACCTAATTTCTATCTATGTTTATTACGCTAGTATCCAAACATTTATTACGTGTATTTTTTATAAGATGAATCTCTTAAACCGATCATGCCAATCATGTATTAATGAGCTGATTTATAAGAAAGTAAAGCGGGTTAGATGGAGCGGGTATCTCTTGTCATTTAGAATAGACATATGACTTGATCCATGTGATGAGGTCACCTTATTTAATACCATGGGCTAATCAGTCAAATTATTTTCAACTTTGTTGACCATGTCTCTGCATGTTCGGGTCAAGGAAATAATAATATAGCTAGCTTTCTGCAACTCTGCAAGGCTCTTAGCCTCTTACACTTCCATGCACCTCATGAAAAGTGTGTTTGGGGACTGGGGAGTATACAAACTACAAAGTGTTGTTATTATTGAGCAAACTTAAGCAAACCATGTAAGAGAACAATAAAAGGCAGTCCTGTTCTCCATCAGACTAGTTCGTCCCCCTCCCTACCTATCAATTAGTCACACATGCACCTAGCTCCGTCGAGTTCGTTCACACCATTAACGTTCTATCCATTTATTCAATCTTAATCGTACGGAGGAGGGAGGGGCGATAATCCTCTTAAAATGATCAATAACTTGCACCTGCCATCAAGTTGAGAAGATGCACTCATGTGATCAAAATGAAAGAAATTTCTTCGTACCTAGCTAAGATATTATCAAACATTTCCCAGAAAAGTCGTCGTCATACTATACTATCAACCAAAAAAATAGAGCCCTTTAATCACTTCCTATAGTTTTTCTACTTGGGTTAGATGGCTTAATCTGATTCTTTAATTTAGTTAACTTCCACCTTTGATCGTCAAATTAATCTATGTTCGATTGGTTCCGTGCTCCACAATTACATATTACTTTCATACTATATGATTACCAATATATTTACGTTGCTAATTAAAATTGTTTTACTTTAATTAATTTTCCTTGAAAATCTGAAAACACCAATGAGAGCTTCAGCAACATTACATCAACTACATACACAAATTGGTCTCTCTTATCAGACCAAGCAGCTGTGTGGGAATTTTGAGATCCTGGGCCGCTGCTCTTTACCAAATTTGTATTCTGCAACCTGAAAATCTTTGTCTTCCCATAGAGCTAGTATATCCATTTGGCACAATGCAGGTACATCAAGACTTTCATCATAACAATCATCTGGGAGATCTGCCATAAAATTTGTAATTTCTTCAACTACTTCCGCACTATATTCTGCAAGTTGTTTCCTACTGTCCATGTCTGTTGCTTCTTTGTTGGAGTCCAACTGTTTCATTGACGACAGCGATGGAGACATTCCTACAACTGGATCTACTTCTTCGTTAACGCCTCCCGTTGTTGCAGCAGAAAAATAAGAGTAGGTCTGTGCCTGATCATCCCAAGTAGAGTAAGTTGTTTGCTCGAATTCCACCAACTGATTCTGTTCGTTGTTTGTGGCCATGAGTAAGTCACGTTCCAGTTGATCAGCAAATTCAGAGTCTGTTGCTTCAGAGTAGAGCATATTATTCTCATTAGGGATCGTCACTTCGTTGAGAGCTTCAGCATAGACCATCAACTGGTTATCTTCAGCGTCTAGCAAGTTGGTTATTGTTGGTGCCGAAGAACCAAAACTAATCTCCGCCCCCTTTTGGTTTTGCTTCCTCTTCTTCATTGAGTTGCTTACGATTTCTTGATCAGGATATTTTCTTTTGTTTGAAGGATCATCACCATCATCATCATCACAGATTTTTTCAAGAAGGCCGCGTCTTTCAAATTCTTCAAAACAAATCAACAAGGCGGGCTTAGGCCAATTTAGGTGTATCCCTAAATTCTTATCGGAAACATGGGTTATTTGACAGAGGACTTGTGTCTTTGCAAGAGGGATATCCTCCAACCCTTTCAAGCTCTCTCCAGCAAGCTTGTATTCGTGCATCATCCAATGACCAGAAGTCAAAATATTATCTCGAGATTGTGGGTTTTCTTTAAGTTTGAAATCCAAGTACCTTCTACCCCCAATCACCAAACCCTCCTTCCGAATTTCAACTTCACCAGTCGAACCATCCCAAGTGCCCCCACCCACTGTTCGAACAAATCTCTTCTTCCCAGAAAGTTTCAGTTTAGTGAATACGAAAACAAACCTTTTGACTACCGATTTGTCGCCAGAATTTTCAATCTCCCACGGATCATCATCTTTCAAGACTTCCCATGGCGCACCGGAATACAAGTCTCGATCGGTAATAGGGAAGTGGAAAAGAGCAGCAGGAGAGATGAGACGTTCTTCCATAAGAACCTTTTGCCGGAGGCAATCAAACACTTGCTCATCGGTGGGTAATATGTGGTAACCAATATCGAATCCTTCGGCCATATTGAATCCTTCCGCCCAAGGTTTTGCTTTGCTTTGTTTTGTTTTGATGGGTTTAAGAGAAAGAACGCTATAAAAAGGTTTTGTTTTGGAGGGTTTTGAGTTTCCTAATTCCTTCCCACTCCCACCGCCTTATTTATTTATTGATAAAACGGTTTAGGAAATACTCCGTATTGTTTTAATTTAATTACTTAATTTCAAGCAGTCAACGGTTTAAGGAAATATTGATAAAAATATTTTTTTTTTTAGTTTAATTAATTAATTAACAAGTAACTTTAGAGGTTTTTGTTAGGAGATGATTGTAAGTTCTAGAGAGGTTTCAAGATATCCCATTATGCTACTGCAACTTGTTGCTTAATTATGACTTGATATGTATTAACCATATAAGTTCTTCCGCGCGTAAAACAAGTCAACCTAGTCTAATTAGCTAATTTATGTCCGTTAGGAATTAAATTTAGGGCGAATTACCAAAATTATTCCTTTACTTTACCCCTATTTCCAAATTCGTCTCAAATTCCTAAAAATCATCTCTTTACTAAAACTTGTGACGCAATTGGTCCTTCTATTCAATTTCGTTTTTTTTTATTTTTATTTTTTTATTTTGTTAGGTCAGCAATTCACATTATAAAGTTCAGGGACCATTTAGATAATTAATAAATTTGGGTCACCCCAAATTGTAGAAAGGAAGACCCTTTCACTCGTTTAAATCCAAAATTCCAATGGAGAGGATTCAGTTTTCAAAACCGTCGCCTCCAACCACCATGAGTAGCAGCGAAGAGACGAGGATGAGCAATGAAGAAAAAGAAACAGACTACCACTCAAAGGAAGACCATTTAGAAAATATTAGACCAAAATGCCCTTCACATGTTTTCCAAATATTTAATTATGTGAAAACATATTCAAAATTAAAATATATTACTTGAAAATAATCATCATTAGCATTCTCATCTTCATTGACTCTGTAACTATTATTTTTAACGTATTTTTGTTTTACATAACTATTTTCAAGACCAAGCACATTGATATCCGTTATCACTTCCTCAAAGATCATGTGGAAAAAGGTAACATCAGTTTGAAATATGTTCTAACTGAGCATCAATTGGCAGACATTCTCACGAAACCACTGGATGCCACCAGGTTTGCTTATTTAAGGAGAAATCTTGGTATGATTGATCCTACTGCTTAATTTCAACTTTTTGTTAATATTTCTTTCATAGGTAGACCTAGTTTTAGGCGATCGGAAGGCGTAAGTTCTCCTTTCTGGGAAGACTTAAAGGTTAGTACTCTTACTTAGTCTATTTTTTTGCTAAAGAGGTTTCTAAAGCAATAAAGGGGGTCAAGGATAAAATTTGATACTTAAGAAAATATCTTAAGTTCCCGCTTTTCTCAACTAAAATTTTCTCGCGTTTAAATAGTCCTTGAACCGTCATTTGCCAAACTTTACGAAACCCTTTGACAAAATATTTCTCTCTCTATTCATACTCTCTCTCCCTCTCTGTAACTACTTTCTGCAAATCCAAATCCTTCTTGTTTCTTCTTAAATCGACGACAATGGTATGCTCCTCTCTTCTCTACTTGAAACTTACTAAATGTGTTACGCATTTCATTTCATAACCTAAAAATGTTTTGGAATTCAAGCGGTCATTTTCAAGTTTATACGATGTTCGCCATTGTTGTTCTTCCAAACCTTGAATACTAACAGTTGTTTTTGTACATTCATCGTTTAATTCATTTGAAAACTTCTGTCTTACATTTCTCGGGTGTGAATACTCTAAACATCCTAGGGTTTCAAGTTTTTGGTTCAAAAATTCCAATTATTTCAGAAAAACCTTGAAATTCCTACTTGTTTAGTTGTTGAGATGAAAAGCCCTAATTTTTATTTTGCATTTCTTTCAGGCAAGAACTTCAAAATCAAAGCGCGACAGCGGAAAGAAATTGAACCCGGAAACTGACATTCCTCCCAGTACGGATGTCAACCTTCCGGGATACCCCACCTTTCCCGGCTCTCATGACATTATTGTCGCTCACGGACCCAAAGCTGTAATTTACATACCGAGGGAATGTGCATTGACCTTCAATCGGTCCGCACAATTATGCTTTGCTTGGCGTCAGCTTGCGAAGACATGGGCGCCTCTGGGATTCTACCCCTCTTCTGCCACAACGATAAAAACTATAGCATCTTTCTGGCAGAAGAATTCTATCAAAGAATGGAGCTCATGAACAAGACCGCTATACGAGGATGGATTCGAGGCCGTCCCATCTCTATTTCTGCTAAGTTAATCTCCACTATCATCGGCGTACACTACGGTGGAGCTCTTGTAGCAACCATGGCTGAGGCTGTACATGCCTGGGAAGCCATGAGGGGAGCAGAAACCTACAGGGAACCCCAAGGGAAAATGCTCAGGAATCTTTTCCCTACGGGCATATCTTCTGAAGCCACCTCCTTGACAAAGGGCTCCTATTCAAGAGTGGAGCACATGACATGTTTACGGCCCAGCAAATCAACTTGACCAGTGCTGTATTTCTTCAGCTCAAACTCAACTGGGGGGTCATCATCTTCGATGAGCTAAAGCGTGGGTGGAGAAAGCAAGAACAACCCCACTTGCAAACGCCCGCCGTCAGTGATCAATGCCCTTTAAGGGATGATGCTAATGTCAACTCTTCCCTAAGGAAGATGAATTAATTCTTTGTGGCCAGAGCGGCTCAGGCTTCGTTCTTCGGTAAGTACAAGTACGAGAAACAGCGGCAGCTAGGGAAGGTCTACCAGCTCTCGACAAAGTGGCCAAGCACACTTTCTATCTTGGTCACCCGACAATATGGAAGCACATGGCCAGCGGCTTCTTGGGACCCATAAAGGCCTGCGCAAAATTTGACGATCAAGTGGCGCGGACCTCCATCGAGCAGGCACTTGGCGATGAGGCTTCAGAAGCATTTGCTAAGGACCAAGATGGCGACAAAGGCAAAGCGAAGACAAGGAAGAGGCAACTCCAAGCTGAGGCAGGCCAAGTGGATTAGGAAGAGATGAAGGAAGGCGAAAGAACAAGCCAGCCGAGCCAATCCGCCCATTCCTCACCTCCACTGCCCAAGCTTCACCATCCTTTCGGCCACCTACCCAAACCGACCAATCACCCTCACCATCTCACACCCACTCCCAAACCAAAAGCAGGGGACTTCGTAAAACCTTTGAAGACCAACCACCGGCAGTCCCTCCAACCTCTCTACCATGAAGCACTGAGTCTCCTATTCACCGCTAAGGAA